>JABUQX010046773.1:37500-46066 GCA_015478945.1 Trachelipus rathkii
TAAGGTTTACAAAACTAACAAAGTTATAAGTAGCTTTATCAATAGCTATATTTAGGTCTAATAGTAGAGTATTGGCTTACAGGTTTGGGCCCCTTATTTAAGAAAAAGACCAGGTTGTAAGAGAGTGTAAAGTAGTTGTAAACAAAAGAGATTTATGGCTTGAGGTAAGAGGGTATTAGGGAGAGGCTGAAGGAGTTAGAAAATGTTTTCTTTAGAAAGAGATTTATCCATTCGTGTAGTTTGTAGCTAATGGAACCCATCTATGTAATTTCAAGTTTTGAAGCCATTTCGAAAAAAAATGCTAAAAGTTTAAAGAACAATAACAAAAAACAAAACTTTTAAACAAATCGTATTTCTTAAAGAGATTGACTACAGACAGAAAACATCGGAAAACGACGTTTTAGAGGTCAGAAAAAAGCTAGAGTTTGCTTTTTATCCCATCAAAATTCGTTGAAAATCAAGAACATTATGTCCACCTTTAGGGGTGGTGAAAATTGTGCTCAGCCCGAAGCAAATATTGGACTCCCCTTTATTGAAGTATATATATATATATATTAATATATTATATATTTATACATAAATATTTTGAATAAACATATATAACATACACATTTAATATATATATAGTATATATTATATATAATATATATATATATATATATATATATATATATATTATATATTAAAATATATATAGTAAAAAAAAAAATTTCTGCCTACGGCCCTATATATATATATTATATATATATATAATTAATATATTATATATATAGTATAATATATATAATATATATATATATATTTATATATATAATATATAATATATATATATAATATATATATATATATATTTAGATATAGTATATATATATAATCATCATTTCATCACCCACCTTCTCTCCCAAAGACTGGGGGTAAGTTTCCGTAGATGCCTGGAAACAGAAAAGTATAGAATAATATGACGAAAGTCGAAAAGAAGGCTGACCTTACCGCCCCCTTTATACCTGTTAGTGAGAACTCGTCGCAGTCAGAAAATTCCACCCTAGAGCTTCACGGACCGCGACGGATCGCCAATGTAGGGTTTAGCCCTTAACCCAGGTGGCCACAACCATACCCTTTCACAAAAACACCGCATTACTCCTATTATGCACCTTTCTTCTCGCCTCTGTAAAACTCACATTTCTCTCCTCAGGCATTCCTTTAGTGACTCAATCCACTTTTCCTCGGTCTCCCCCTGCCCCGGTCGATTCCCCAGCATTATCAACACTATACAACGCTTAACCAAACCAACTATCATCCATCCATTTCCACATGGCCAAACCATATCAAACGTATTCATTGATTTCTCATCACCCTTTTCTTCCCACACACCACTCTGCTAATACAATCACTCCATCAATTTATCAATTCTTTCACACTACAAAAACCCCTAAGATTTCCAATCTGAAAACACATGTGCTTTATCCTTCCTCTATTCCAGACCATAGTACTCACTTTACATGACTTAAAACACAGGTAACAACAAACCTTCATGTAAGATATATACTAATAATTATATATAATTAAAATATATATATATATATATATATATATATATATATATAAGATATATATATATTATATATATATATTATATATACTATATATATATATATTATAATAAATATATAATTTTCCAGAGGGTGGAGTCGGAGGTCGGAGGTCGGAGTCGGTAATTTTCAAAAGGTGGAGTCGGAGTCGGTTATTTCAAAAGGGTGAGTCGGTAAATTTTTGAAACCGACTCCACCAACCCGGTGCTGATCGCAATCCCTTTTACGTCTTCACTTACCTAATCAATCGAAGTGGATTATTCATGCATGTATATGGTCAGGCTTCCTCAACTCTACTACATTTGTTAGGTCACATCCAAAATGAGGTGATCCGTATCTCCACTGTAGTCTTCTGATCGTCCCCCAGGTTGGGCCTTGAAGTTGAATCTGATTTGATGCTACTCTCTCTTCGAAGGGAATACATCATTGGCTGCACAATTTATCTTCGCTTTCAAACCCCATACCATCTGCTTCACCTGGGGGGAAAACCCCCCCCACCCGATTCCGCAGAGAGATGTCTCAGAATCCTCCTTACTGGCCATTTGCAAACACAGTTTATAATATCCTTAATTTCCTCAACATCCCTTTGCAAAAGGTGCTACCTTTCTCTTATGATGAAGGGTATACACCTTGGCTATTCCCTGCTCCCACCATCTACCTGGTTCTGACCTCTCTCCAAATTTCCAAATTTATTCACCCCGCCGCCTTGTTAAAGGCATCATTCTCGTCTCTTTTCGCAGTTCACTCCAGTCTTTACTGACGGTTCTAAAACGGGGGACAGTGTGGATTCGCCTGCTGTCTTCCCTGACCGCAACCTCTTCCATACCATTCCCTCGTGCTTCAATTTTTTTTACTGCAGAACTAATGGCTATAATGATTGCCCCCTCTCGAATTCTTTTCCTTAACCAAGACCACTTTTTTCAGATTCGCTCAGCGCCTTCCAAGAGCTTGAAAACCCCTATTCTAAAAAAAAAAAATGAAATCTGCTGTACAACAATTTCTTCGGCTGCTCCACTCTCTCAAGAAAAAATTATACTATGTTGGATCCCCTCTCACGTAGGTGTAACTAGCAATGAAATCGCTGACAGAGAGGCCAGAATAGCCGCCTCCTCTTCCGGAGATAATCTAGGTACCTTCCAGATGCCATTCGACAAGGTTGCCTCTCATCAGCTAATTATTATCCTACTCTCCGACAGGGCTTCCGGTTCTTACTCGGCAGAAATGCTGAGTGCGAGATGATCAGCGGAGGGGCGAAACTTTGAAACGAACACCCGAACATTGGTGAGTGCTCTTCCTCTCACCGACGAAACGTTTACACGAAGTGATACTTGCACGCCTCCGCAATGGCCAAACCAATATCACTCACAGCCACTACATGCCACGGGACCCGTCAAAAATTTGCAAAAAATTTTTTAAGCCTCTACAGCGTCCCGACAAGCCCACTTCAACATGCTACCTCATAGTGTTCACTCAGTGATATATCTTTATTACCCTAACTGGACGCCGCATTCACCTTACCTGGTCATTTTCTTCTCCATACTATTATTTTCCCCAGTTAAACACATATTAAAGCAAAGGTTAATCCTCTAATTTTTCTTTGTCCTGAACCAATTTAATCCCACTTATAGCAATACCTATATTACAATCTTCTTTAAATCTCCAAGAGTTAGACCTAAATATTTGTTTCACCTTAAAACCATACCCATAAGTAACTATACAATCCTTTTCGTTCACTCTGTAAAACCTTATGCAGGGATGTCATATTTAGAAGAAAGAGCAAGAAGTCCATATCTTTGATTTAAGCTGTTTTATAATTCATTTGTCATTGCTGATCAATTATTATTTCACCCCAGGCAAAATTGTTTCCCCTGTGAGTACAATCTTTAAAAGTACTTGATCCGAAAAACTTACCAAGAATGGAGTATAGCCATTTTACCTGAGATTTACATAGTGTTGAACGCAAGTCTATCTTGGTCAGTATGGACCTCATTTGTAGAGGTAATCCCAGCAACCATAGTAAAATATTTAAATCTCTTCTCTTAATGATACCTAAAATAAATTTAGTCTTATTATTATTAATAATAATGTTAAGAGCTTTTTGTTTTATCTTAAAAAATTAAAACAATAAGTTTTTAATCTAATAACAATGTTTTTATGTATTCATCATTTTTCTGATTTATCATTATGCTTTTATAATCGATTTGCTTTTTAAAACGCTTTATCAGTTCTATCTGCGCTTTAGTGACTAAATTTACCATTTTTATCTCTATTGAATCTTCGCTTCTTTTATTCCATACGAATCTTTTCTCCACAACACAGCTTTATATATGGTTGTACATTTGAAAGTTTTTAATAAATATTTATTTAAAAATACAAATTTATTTCCATAGCTATTACGTACTGCATCAATGGAAGGAGGTTGATTCTAAATAACAGATATATCGAAGTATTTTCTTTAATCAGTAAAATATTTTGAATTGTTATAGAAAAAGTATGGCTAAAAGGAATATTGGGTCAGCGGTTCATTTAAAGGTATTATATATGGAACTTGTATATAGACAACTTTCATTCATATTTTTGTGGTTCTCTACACGACTGATAGTCTGTCTCTAGTAAGTTTTTTAAATTCCTTTATTTAGACCATCTCAACTATTTCTTAAAATGCCACACGGTATCTAGTACCATTCCAAATACTCAATTATATTTTAATTATAAGAACCAATTGTTTAATTATATTAATTAATTTCTTTAATTAGGGTTGATACGTATGTTCCTGTGCTCTGACTTATGCGTCGAGACGCTATCAGTCATTGAGGATAAACCCAATCACCTAGTATATCTCTTTACTAATGTACATTAAGTACGACGCGACGCAATTGTACATGAAGTGAGTATTTTTGATAAGCTCCGCACCTCATTCATCAGGATTTGCAAATTCATTTAATTAATAAAGAAGAGAAAGTATATACTTATGCAACTTATTTTACATTATCAATATAAGGTATATACAGTCAAAATAAGGATTTGTATTTTTTAGAAGTGATAATTTAAAATGCCAGGACGGTTGTGATATGAAATAGACATTAACTAAACATTCACATTTTGGCGGACTCTACTCGGAACATTTTTTATTTTTAGATAATAGGATTAACTCCGACCATTAGCGAGATAATTAGATTAACTCTAAATAATAAGTAGGTTCGTTTTCAAAATTATGCCAAATTTGCGACCTAAATACGTATTAGAGATATCACGTTTAATATTTTAAAAAGTTAAACATTTATCAAAACACAGATAGACAGTTTTGATTATAGCATAATAAATAATCATATTATATTGTTCATATCGCGATAGATAAAGACACTGCCTATTAATAAATGCGAATAGTGAATCAGTGACTTATAATATCTTTATATCATTTCGATTTAAATATATTGATGTCACATAGCCATAATTGCTATATTGATATGAAACATGCAATCAATTAGACCTTTATCGGTAGATCCTATAGCTATGCATCAATAGAGATGTAGAGTGGAATGCATAGTTGTAGATGACTATTTCTTACGTGCATTATCAAAATGCTTTGTCTTATTGAGCTATTAACAGCTTCTAATATCAGATTATTTATTTCTGGTCTAGAATATGGATTTTCCAACGTAGTAAATGATAATATAGATTTTAAAAGAAGTTCAATATATAACATTACTAGTATACTCACAAAATACATTTACTCAATAAAGTATATTCACTATAGATTAAAAATAATAAACCTCAACGCGATAACTAAAAATAAAAGCTCTTAAAATCTCTATATCGTTTTAAGGTTTATGAGCATCCTCCAATATCATCTTTAATTTTATATTTCTCATAATAAATGCTATGACCGAGTATATTCCCCGTCTATTCATTGATATATAATTATAATATATAAGTGTTAGACTAAACCTAAATAGTCAATTTCCGTTTTCTCAACCTTAAATAAATTGGCTAAAATTTAATTGAGGGGTTATGCGCTTATACTGTAGGTTTTATTCTAAGTCGTTAACTTAATACACCTAACTTATGATAGAGTGAACTACAATCTTAGTGGCTCCTTACTTTTCCAAGTTAACCTTTCAGTATGGTAAACTTCAAATATACATCCATACAAACTATGCGGTGTTTTCGAAGGCCCTGCAGTAGAGCTAAGATAGTTGACGAAATAACGTTGGGAAAGAACTGGGTGATAACAGAATAACCTCATGATAAGCAAAATAACAGTGAAATTCATATAACTGAAATATGCTCTAAAGGGTGACTTAATGTGATGGTAAAGTACTTTTATAATCTGTTCTGACATTACACGGGTATTCCATTAAAATATTAAGCTTGTGGAATCATATTCGCGATAACAGTGAAAGAAAGTATATTGCTCCCTATGTCAATTAAGTTGAATAATGGTCAAATTACCTGCAACGTCATGTCGAACTAAATAAACTCAATAAGGCTAATCTGGTTATCAGTACCCTTAATCTATTATTATATATTAACTCACGGTAAGTCCTGAAATATAATCTGACTACTATTATGGACTTTTTCTCTAAACACGTGAGACATAACGTGATGAATGCCCATAGCACATATAGTATTATACGTATCAAGCACGGTCCTGTATGCTAAAATTAATAATTATTATAAATAAACATTCTGCTTCAATAGTTTAGTATAATATAATATGTAATTAAATTGTGTGAGAATCCTTTCATTTATAATCATCCTTAGCTTATTCCATGAGGTTGAAAGGCCTTTTGCATGTTGGCTTATTATAATATATATAATGAGGATAAGGTAATTATACCTATAAATTCTTAATTAATATTCTTTACAGGTATGTAAACTATGGCTTGTTCTTCTAATTGCCAGTTATCTATGACCCTCTTTATATTTATATAATGCTGTGTTCCCGCTAAGCTTATTGTAGCTAACTTGAATTACTTTTCAAATAATCTCTCCCCATCTTTCATTTTTTATAATCTATTTAATATAATTATATTTCTGATTAACTATTAAAGCGATTGCAGAACTAATAATTAACTCGCTGTAGAATATATTCTATATATATCCAGTAATAAATCATTATATATATATACATGAAATTTATCAACTTAAATAGCAAACATATGTCATTAGGATGAAGTTAGTGATAAATAGGACGCTGCAGAGGTAAAGATAATAATAGATTCTTGAAAAATGCCTCAAATGCACAAAATATATTATTCTAAAATCCTGAACTACATTAATTTATCTTTCTAATTTAAATTTATAGTTCTATTTACTATAATTAGAGGACTATAATAAAATGTACATTCTTTAAATAGTATTTAACCTTAATAAATATATTTATAATAAACGCTTAATGCAAGGGGATATAAGCACCCAAGATATTTACTTTCTACGTCTGTCTATAATATAATAAAATCGAATCTACATTTAATAAATTATTAACCAATCAATTATGTCAAAAATACAAACTATGCTACTATCATATAAAATTTTATATATATATTATAGTATTGTTTATATAGTCAATATCCATAAGCATATGAACCGATACAGGCTGATTCTAAAGCCTTGCAACAGAAATCAGCCTTTTCAAAGATAGTCTTATAAATCAATAGATCTCAATTTAGTCTAAAACAATGCATAATAGTTCCCTTTCATTAATAATTATATCATTTACCAACCTTTAGGTACAATTGTTAGAAATTAGTCATCTTCGGCAAGCTTATTTACTTTCTCATATAGTTACTATTGGTCTTCCGTCAAAGATCGTTTTAATGCGAAGCATCTATCGTCTATTGAAAAACTGCTCATCGACCGACTAAGTAAGATCTTGCCCATCAGACCTTATACCACAATCGACTTATGTATACCTGGTAATATACTATACTGTAAACATTAACATTGATAAAAATATCATTATAAAATAAAGGTAGTAATTTAAATCTAATATGCTTTAAAATTCTACTACAGGCCCATAAAAAATCATTTATTTGCTACATTCACCTAAATTTTTATTCTCATGTATAAACCCGTCAGATATCCTTCGTAATATTTCTGAAAATGGCGGGGCTAAAACTAATAACAGTCCTGATACATGGAAACTTATAAACAATGTCATGTTTTATACTGCTATCATTCCCCAATAAATAGTTCATATAAATATAGATGTTGAAAGGGATGAAAAGCGTACCTGTACCGTACGCTCATCGGGGTTATTCAAATTTTTGTCAACACTCGTAAAGTGGCGTTTCCTTTCCCCCGGGATGGCTGTATAATTTATCAACACTCCTCTTGCAATGATTTACATTCACCATTAAGCATGCAAGTTATTGTATGCTTACCACTTTTAGTTCAGAGAAACCTCGTCTATTTTTGCACTTCTGCGCCACCAGAAATTCACCCTTTGATTCAATCCCCTCAATGGTCAAGGAAATCACTATAATT
Source organism: Trachelipus rathkii (assembly GCA_015478945.1). Lineage (NCBI taxonomy): Eukaryota > Metazoa > Arthropoda > Malacostraca > Isopoda > Trachelipodidae > Trachelipus > Trachelipus rathkii. The sequence goes on from JABUQX010046773.1 coordinate 45,579, forward strand.
ATGCTCAACAGTCCATCAAATTCACACTCCCGTATTATTATTATTTTCTCATTTCGGTAAGCTGGTAAGGACGTCGATGTATATAAAGTAAATTATGCGAAGTACATATTCATGTTTTCATTATATTGATTGTGTATTAGTATTATATGGGTCTATGGTGGATTAATGCCACTACAATTATGTAAGGTCCCAATCATGGAGTAGAAGTGAGTCTTTGATCCCATATCCTCTTTATTTAACATCATTTAACGTCCAAATGTATATAGACCTCCCAGCATCTACTGCTCAAAGCCTTTGGCTTTGAAAGTTAATGTAATGTAAGCTCTAAGTGGTACAGGCCGATTAGCCAGTGGTTGAACATTGAGTAGTAGTAGTAGTATCTCATTTTTATATAGCATTATTTTTTTCAATTTCCATTGATCCTTTATTTATTATAAATTTCTCGAAAACAGAAAAATCTCCCGTATAGAGTTAGTATCTTCTCTCTT
>JABUQX010046774.1:0-15000 GCA_015478945.1 Trachelipus rathkii
AATAGGTTCAAAGACATCTCCTCTAGGATAATTATCCTCTCAAATTTATCTTCAATTTTTCACTTCGAGTTTTACTTATCTAGTATATCTAATCGTCGGTTAGCGGAATCGTAGGGATGGCACTGTAGAGCTGCAAGTCTTTCAGAGATCTATCACTTAATTATTCTGTATCGCATCTTTGGTATATAGATGCGTTTCTTCATTGGAATGTTAATGTCTGAATTAAATATCCTGTACACTTCTTTCTCGTATTTGGTTATCTGTTCACTTCTTAAGGATCAATAATCACCCAGAACTAAGAGGATAGAAGGCCATCGTGTCTGAGGACCAGATAATGAGTCGCTATCGCAATATAAGAATTCTGTTGTGCAACTGTTGCTCGCTGATCGTGAAGAGCGTTTAGATAAATGTCAATGCATTGGCTGTAATTTCGTGTATGGGGGTTGCTGAATGATGGAACCCACTAGTGACTGGGGGAATTTTTGCAGCAGTATCACCCGGCAATAGCACGCTGTCCATATTGAGGTTGTGGAATGCTCTCGACACCTCTGCTTAGAACTGAAAATCTCTGTCACACAATGCTTGTCATTATTATTACTTTCAATTTTTCTCATACTTCATTATATGGAAGTACTTTAGCAACCTTCTTCCCATTATGGGATCACATCCACTCCTCTTCTCTCTAGTTTATCAGGTGGGAGCTATAACGGAGAAGCAGTAATGGTAGGAATGCTCCGCCGCCTCTCTGTAGTACACTTCTTTTTATTTTTTCTAACATTTTTATGTCTGAGGGAGATGTCTCTTTTTACTCGATGTTTCTATAAACACGTAGCTCTCTAACCTTCTGAGGTCGGTTTAAAGGAACATTTTCTCTTAATACAGATTTCTAAACAGACTTCACATACACACTGAATGAATTTCTCATCCTCACTAATTAGTTTTACGTTCTTTTCTTCAGCTGGTTCCAAACTCTTAAATCTTTTTCTATCAAGAGTAATATTACTTCTGCAGTTAGAATTTCATCATTATTCAGGTAATGTTATACCCAGTTTCTATCTCGTAAGGAAGAATGTTGGTGCGGAGTAACACTCTGTACGTGTTTTTTTTGGATGAAGTTCACACATCAAATAACCGCGCGGGGGATCGAAGTAACCTCTTTATACTTTTTTTTAAGAACTCTTTCTTTTGAAGAGGCAAACATTTGAGTTGCCAATACATAATTTGACTCATGTCTCTTCTCTGTCCAAACAAACAGTAAATAATTGAGTGTTTAAATTAGAAACACTCTCGCATATGCTTGCTTTTGCTGAAAAATATTCTGGCCGTTATGAAAAACACCGAGATATTCTAGATGGTGAAGAAATAAACTGTGACGCTTCTGCTCACTTTCCAAATTCAATTTGTGCATTATATCATCTAATACAATAATTTTGTGGCTTTGTATATTATCAACCGATCTAATATCGTATACACCTTCATGAAATTGAATAACCTCTTTATATTCTTTAAATTTTTCCTGATAAAGATATTATTAACACATATTATTTTAGCAGGGGTTTGCTCAAACTAAATCTCCATTTCCTTTAAACTATTTAATAATAGAAAGGTTTTACCATAAGCCTGTTGGCCCAGCTACAAGACATGTAGCGGGACTTCGGAATACTTCGGAACGTAAATTCTCCACATCCATACTCGTTAAGTGAATAATAAAATGAGATTAATTAAAGCTGTAAAGCAGAAAAGTATAGACCGGGTTTTCAATAAAATTTCGTACAATTTTATTAAATAAATGTTTATTTACTAAAACATCTTTACTATTGTGATGTTTAATTCTTACACTTACAAATTAAACAATAAAAAACGTATTAAAACAAAAATCAAAAATAGAAATACAAATAAAAGTAATAAATAACAAAATACAAAAATATCAAAAGAAACAATGTTAATTTACAATATATGAAGTTAAAAAGCAGTAAAGCCAGAAAGTTAAAGCAGTTAAAGCAGCAAAGTTAAAGCAGTAAAGCAGTAAAACAAAAAGCATACTAATCCCTCTAGCGTAACACCTCTATTGATTTACTGTTTTACTGCTTTAAGGTAGGTATGTTAATAAATATATAAGTAAAAGCAGTAAAACATGTGAGTTAATGCAGTAAACCATGAGTTAAAGCAGTAAAAAACATGAGTTTAATAGCATGTAAAACATGAGTACACTAGCAGTAAAGCAGAGAAGTTTCAAAGCAGTAAAGCAGTAAAAACATAGCATACTAATCCCTAGGTTGTTCAGGTATTATTCTTAACACCTTTAATTGATTTTACTGATTCTACTGCTTTATAGGTATGTAAGGTATATGTTTTTAATAAAAGTACGTACAATTGTAAGTAAATGAATGACTCATAAGTAAATTTTGAAACGAAATTCTTTGGAAATATGATATTAACATTGATATCATATTTTTTTCGTTCACGCGGGAATTTTGCGTCTGCGGACGCTCGGCCGGCGGTTACGCGAAACGTCGGGCCTACAGGACGCAAGCGGCTGCGGTTGCGCGGCGACATCTGGCCTGCGGCGCACGCGGCCGCGCGGTTACGCTGGATATGTCGGGCTCTGAGGGCACAACGGCGCGGTCTCGCGACGGAGCTCACGCTGCGGACCGCGGACTCTGTAACACCGTTTTGCGGTCACTGTCTCACAATGTGTAGCTCTTTAGGATATATACCCTTCCTATCCGTGCTTATAAGTGTTCATAAAAATCACAATAATCAATAGTAAGGTAAGCATTCTAGCAACTTGTAATATACACCAATGAATTCCTCATACCCTTATTACCTAGGGGTAGATACCATATTAGGGCTATTCTAGGCTGAGGGGAGGCTAGAAAAGGTTTGAAAAAAGTGGCACTTAGTTTGCACTATGTGGCACTCACCTTGGACTCATTGCACTGCCACTGGCACTCATTGGCACTCATTGGCCCTCACTTGGCACTCACCTGGCACTCACCTAGCACTGCATCTAATACTCATAGAACACTAATAGAACATCAATAAATACTTCTTACGGTGATTGGGAAACCATCAAAGCATCAAGTTAGCGTGGGTCAAAATTGAACCATGGTATATGGCAGGGTTCAAGGCGAAATATCACGGTCAAACAAGGAAAAGACTATTCTCAAAAGGCTAAGCCCTAAAGGAAGCCGAAACACAACTTACCCGCGGGCAAAATTGCCCTCCTGGGTAATATGTTCAAGGTTTAAGGACGAAAGTATCATTTGCGTCAACACAAGGTAAAGACTAATCAAAAAAATAGGGCTAGCCCGCTTAAAGGGTGGCCAAAATTTGCGTGGGGCAAAAAAATGACCCATGGATTACAAGGGTTTTGTTCGAAAATTAGGTGCTGGGCAAAATCCTGACCCATGGAAGACCAAGGGTTGGTCGAAAAATTAAGGGTGGGCCAAAATTGACCCATGGAAGACCAAGGGTTGTCGAAATAATTTAACGGGTGGGCCAAATATTTAGCTCATGAAAGACTCAAAGGGTAGCCTCAAAATTACCGTGGGCCAAAAAATGACCCATGGAAGACCACACGCGCCTGGTCGAAAAAATTAGGCGCTAGGGTACGTACACCACGGTTTGCTTACGCAACGTTTGGCGGCAACCTTCTGTCGAGGGTTGCTAAAAAATAGGGTTGCCAAAAAAGGTCAAGGTAAAAAAGATCAAGGTAAAAAAGGTCAAGGTCAAAAAGGTCAAGGCAAAAAGGTCAAGGTCAAAAAGTTCAAGGTCAGGGGCATCAAAAAGGTCAAGGTCAAAAAAGGTCAAGGTCAAAAAGGTTTAAGGTAAAAAAAAGGTCAAGGGCAGGTAAAAGTCGGTCAAAGTCGGTCAAGGTCAAGGTCAGAATTTCTCTTCTGATAAACAGGTAATCGATGAAGGGTCGTTCAAGGTTTCGTTAAAAAGCTCTAATGGTAATTTCTTCATCATGTGTGACATAATAAATTCAACCATTAAATCTATATTTTGCTAGATGGAAAATAAATCACGTAATAAATAAAATCAATAAAACTGAGCCGCTGTTAAGCCTGAGTTTTAAAAAGCCCTAGATAAAAAGGGAAATATTTATATATATATATATAATAACTTATCTATCAGTATTTCGGTATCTATGCATAACACATGGAACTATATAAAAAAAAACATTAAATATTTATATTATATAGTATATATATATATAGTATATATATCAGAAAAAAAAACATTAAATATTTAATTATTTATAATATATTTAATCCAGGAAACAAAAACTGATAAACGAAAAAGATTTATAAAGAACATTTATCTTGCTATGTTTAAATACTTCTTACAAACATAATTGACATTAATTAAACTTTTTCAATTTATACATTATATTATATATATATATATATATATATATATATAATATATATATTATATATATATCTATATATAGTATATATACTTATTCTTAATATATTAGTATATTATATATATATACTTCTCATAATCTATATATTACTACATACCCTAATCACTCACTCCCAATACTCTGTATATTTCTATACTTATACTCTATACTATATATATTATATATATTATCCTATATATATATACTATTTCTATATATTCATATATATATTCTATAATATAACTTTATTATAATATTTAATATATATATATATATTATATAGTATTATACTATATATTACACCATATTATACTCATTTTATATCACATAATAAACTACATATGATAACCACATTAAATTTAATGCATATTTGTAATAAGGGTGGAGAACGCATATTTAAACTTTGGATGATACACCAAATCTAAGGAACGAAGTTCGATCAAGCCTTTACTGACTCTTAGGACCTAATAATTGAGGCTGAAACAAAGTAGGTAGAAGAGTTACATTCACATCCAATATATATCCATAGCATGCGCAGAAACTAATTATTATCTGGAACGTGATCCCAGCAGCGGGACTGGACTCACATGATTTAGATAGGTGTTGTCGAACTGAAACACTGCTCAATCAGCTAGGAAAATAACTGAAGAATGCCTTTAAGAAAGGGGTAGAATCTCTCATCCTTTATTCTTCAGTTTGGCTACCTCCGTGAATTTTCGCTAAGTATAAGATCTGTGATAATTTTCGGTGAGCAATTATGCTTTTATTCCTTTTTATTACCACTGTATTCAACACTTGGTACATTTTTTTACTCTTCTATATATATATATATACTCTACTGCTATATTATTCATATATTACTATATTTTATATTATTATAATATTCATATATATATACTTATTATATATAATATATCTACTACTATACCTATATATATATATATACTATACCTATATATATTATATTATATCCTATATATATCCTATATATATAATATATACCTATATCTTACTAATATATAATATATATTATAGTATATATATATATATTCTATACCTCTAACTATATATTACTATATATATAAATATAATATATATATTATTCTTATAAAATCATATTTTAGTATAATATATATATATATAAGTATAATATATATATAATATATATATATATATATATATATATATAATATATATATATATAATATATATAATATATAATACATGCTCACTCTTCCCTTCACTGTTTGTTTCAGTTACTGTAAACATCATAATGTTACATTCACTTGAATTTTTCGTTACTCGTCACTACAAATTACTAATGCTCTTTCTCTTCTGTTGCCTGACGTAAACGCCCTCCACTAAAGAACTCGATAAACATACCTAGTAATATCTCTACTTAAATATTGGTTAAACCTATGAATCAAGAAGCTTTCTCATCCGCTTTGCTGAATTTTGAGAAATTTCCATTACGGTATATGAATTCTATAACCCCCAAATCATCTCAGAAATGGCAAAAAGGTTTAAAAATACATATACACCAGGATTCTCTCTTCTTCCATCAGAAACCACAAGAGAAATCTATGGAAAAGGCAAAACTATTTTTAATAGTCAATTCTTTTCGCTTAATTGCAAAAAATTGCCAGCATCAAAAAATAAACACAAATTATAAATGTATCTACTCACTACTTACTATATATATACTATATATCACTACTACTATATATTATTATATTATACATTATATTATATACTATCATATATATTCTCATATCTCATATATATTCTATATTCTATATATAAATATATAATACAGTAATATACTCACTGGATATGATATAATAATTATATATATATATAATATAATACTATATATATATATTTATACTTACTCATAGAGGATAAAGCATATGGCGAGAACAGATCTAAACATTTATTGAATGGACAACATTCTTCTCGGTTCAACTGAGGAACCATCAATCAGGTCTAAAAAATAAAAAAAACTTTTTAACATTAAAAATTAGATAATTTATACAATATAAGTAACATGGACCGGCTAAAACTTTGCATAAATAAATAATAATAACTAATAATACATAATAATAATAATAATACATAATATCTAATAATAATATAATAATAACATTAAAAATTACTACATAACATAATAATAATAAAAGACACTACCAAAAAAAAATTTTTAATAATAATCATTAAAAATTAATTATACATAGTTTATAAAACATAACAGTAATAATAAAAATAACTACATAATTAATAATCACAAAATATCAATGGTAAAATATAATAATACTTACAAAAAAAAAATTGTATTTACAAAATTATCTTCATAATAATAATAATATTTCAAACACATATACTCAATAATATTAAAAATAATATAATAATAATAGTTAAAAATAATAGTAATAATTAATAAATTAATAATATGAAATCTAGGAAAAATCAAAATAAAATAATAATAATCAATAATAATAAAATAATAAATAATAATAATAATAATAATAATAATAAACATAATTAAATCTGGAATAATAATATCAATAATAATAAGTAATAATAAATCTTTCTAACTAATTAATAATTAACTAATATAAAATAATATCAAAATGAACTAAAAGTTTGTATTCATATTTTTAATAATAATAATTTTCAAGAAAAACTACCTAATTAATAATTATAAATATAAATAATTAATAATAATATTAAGAGGGAAATTAAACTCAAGACATATGCACCATATTTACTTAGTCCTCGCGGCCTTGGTCAGCGACGCATAGAAGCTAACCCACCATACGAAAAATAGAATAACAGAAGACAGCTACGGAAGGACGGAGCAAAGAAGGATTTGTTGGTTGCGTTGATATATATTTCGGTTAGAAGGTGTACCATAAAGAATTAATCTTTTAGAAATCATAATAATCCATTATTATAAATATATTATAATAAACATAACTTTATCTTCCGTATAAAGTTTTGCCAGAAACAAATGTATTAACTCCTCTATATATATATATATATATATATATAATATAACTATAACTATATATATATATACCCTAACTACTTATATATATATATATATTACTATAATATATATATATATAATCTTATATTATAATATATGTATATATATACATATCGTAATACAATTATACACACCACCATTCATTTTTTTTGTGGAACCACATCTCTACATTTTAATGGTGACACTGTGACTACTTTACATATCACATCACAGTGTGCAAACGAAAAAAATCTATAATGCGACTTCCAGATATTTATTGACAGGAATGTCCTTTAATCAGAAAAAGTTAGTAAAAATCCAACGGTAATCCACGACAACAAAGGCATTGCAGACGAACGTTTTTCTATGGGTGGGGGGATCTCTGCCCCCCCGTAACCCATACCCAGTGATGGTGGTAAAAATAATTAAATATCCGCTTCAACATCAATGGATAAACCTATTAACAATAAAGTTTAAATAAGGAAGCATGTTCTTCGTAAGTAGTTTGAAATTTGAAGACTTCTTTAACATTTTTTCAGACTCAACTCCTCCATTTTTATCTTAAACTTTCAATGTAAGTTTCATGAAAATCGAAAGTAAGTTTCATTGAAAACCGCGAAAGGCCTTTGAGAGATTAAAAAGGTCTACTTTTTTAATTTTGTGCGTCTACAATAATGTATTTTCCCAGCGATTGTAAAGATAAACACCCCCTCCCCCTAAAAAAAAAATCTTGTGTGTGTGTCTGTGTGTCCCCTCCAATCCCTACCTGGACAAAAGACCAATGATTCACAGTAACTATCCAAGTATCAAAAAGACTTTCCTCATTTATATCCTTACAAATATATGAAGCCTACTTAAAAATTAATCATTGACGCTTTATATCAATTTAATGCTCGAAATCAGTACAAAGAAATTTTAGCCTTACAAACGATGCCCTTTGACTCATTAAAAGAATGACTGAAACCTACTCAAACCTCAAATGTTTAAGGCGAAACATACATACATACATACATACATACATACACACATACATACATACATACATTACATACATACATACATACAATACCTACATACATACATACATAACATTTACATACATACATACATACATACATACATACAATACATACATACATTAATACGATACATACATACATACATACATACAAATACATACATACATACATATCATACATACATACATAATACATACATACATACATACATAACATACATACACACATACATACATACATACATACATACATACATACATACAATACATACATACATACATATCATACATACAGTATCATCCATACATATATATATTATATATTATAATTATATATATTATTATATATAGATATATATATATTATATATATATATAATATATATAATATATAATATATATATATATATATATATAATATATATAATATATTATAATATATATGAAACAGTTTCCTTATTTTAGTGCTTTGGGGTACGTAAGTTTAATTTTTAAACAAAATGGTGCATATCTCCTAAAAAATATTGTTAAAAGACAATTGCCCTTATATTCGGGCCCAGAGGGGAAATTAGAATACTGGGTCCATTGATATGTATTTTTTTTTATTTACTTTGGAGCCCCTAATAATTATCAGATGGCAAAAACAGCACGGCAGGGGTCTGTCGCAGTCTTATAGTTGGCCCCAAACAAAGCTAATGCACATCCACATCTCTTCCCTGTTGTCTTCTGGTCATGAAATACTCGACGACCTTTTCCAGTCCAATTTTTTTTCATTTACTTTTATATTCTAGAAACAAATTTACCATCTTTGGATTAATTATTTTCGTTCGAAATGTTATATAGTTTAATTTTTTATTTGTTTTTTTTATTTTTTTTATAAATGTATTCTAAATAAATTTTATTTTTAAAACAGTATAGATTAATAATTTTTTTTTTGTTTTTAAAATACATTTTTTTTAGTAATAAAATTTTATTCTTGCATTGTTGGAGTATATAATATATATATAGTATAATATAGTATATATATATATATTATTTATATATATATATAATATATATATATAATAATATATATATATATATATATATATATACTATAGTAAAGTAACAGTATAGCATTTCTTTACCGAGTATCATCGAGATACCAAACAAAAGGCAAATTATCTAATAAAAAATCACTCGAACGTGCTAGAGATGACTTTTCATACAGACTTTACTGAGTTCTGAACTATACGTTCTAAAATTAATAAATATCTCTATATATATGTTACTTTTACAAACCATAAAAAGTATTTGAAAAATATTAAAATATTATAATTCAGAGATTAGTAAAATATTAAAATTTCAGTATAATACAAAGTATCATATGTATTATAAAGAACGTTCTTATAAAATCACATCAGCCTAACTCATAAATTATTACACACCATAATTCAACAATTTGAGTAGTGAGTATATATGACAATTAATTGCATACCCTATAGCTGAACTTTCGCATGTATACTAAATGCAGACCTACTACAACATTAATATAATATATTAATTAATATTATATAAATATATAATAAGATAATAATATATATATATATATATATATATATATATATATAATATCATTATATATATTAAATATAAATAAATATATTATATATATATATTAAATATTAATATATATATATAATATATATATTAATATATATATTATATACTATAATATATATAATATTATAATATAATTATTAAATAATCACGAGGTAATTCAAAAAATTACAAACAATTATACATAAACTAGTATATTATCTTGTAATATCATAATTTCTAAAATAGTAACCTTTCCATATTCAGGTACTTGTCACAATTTTGGCCACGTCCAAAAAACACGAATCGAATGAGAGAGTGAGAGAGATATTAATATCATTACTATTAAACACTATTATCAATTTTTCTTTCTCCTGACATGAGAGAATCGCTGCCTTAATATATCAGGATATAATAATTAATAATAATCATAATAATAATAATATAATATAATATAATAATAATATAATAATAATAATAAATAATTAATAATATAATAATAATAATAATAATATCCTTCATATCAACTAAAAAAATAATATAGTAACAAAGAATTATAATAATTCTCACTATGGAGATCAAATGCATACAATACGATCTAATGAAGATCTGGAGAGCTATGTAGTGATAGTTTAAATTAACAATCAGGGAGAGTAAAATACTTTATCAGTGAACCTGAGAAATACGATACGAATAAATTCTAAACTATGAAGAGACATCAACTTGCAAGCAAATAGCATTTACACTTGACACGTTTACAAGTATGCAGAGCATGGTCGTGTAATCCACAATGAGGGCGAGGACACTTGAGCAGCAGCAGAGAGAGAACACATGAGTCGCCAAAAACTAGTGAATTCTTACGATCACAAAAATAATTTAAATTCTAGTGATAACTCGCTGGCATGAAATAATGAGTCTGCATAATGGAAAGATAAAGGTTATGGTTTATTATTTTTCTTTTATTAACTTATGAGTCATTCATTTTCGCTCCTGTTGTCCACGTACACACAAGTCTCTATCACGACCGTCCTGAAGAGGCACACTACATTAGCAAGAGAAGAGATAAGAGAAAACTCATTTTGAAATAAAATAAGTCAAATAGATCCTATTAGTAGAGCTAGATTATAATAAAGTACCTTTTATTACTTCGTGAAATGAATCATCTCATCACCGCTGTTTATAATATAAGAGGAATTGTAGTAAGCGGAAATGTTATATAGGTATATAATGGGCACTACTTATAGATGCTACGGGTCATTTTAAAAAGACTTAAAAAGCAACTTGAGATAACAATTCTGAACTATGAAATACTGAACTTATATAGATATATATATAATAATATTATAATATATTATAATATAATATATATATATATATAATTATAATATATATATATTATTAATATATATAATATATAATAATATAATATATATAATATATTATAATATATTATATATATATTATATATATATATTAATATATTATATATATTAATATTATATTATATATCATATATATAATAATTATAATATATTAATATATTATATATATATAATTATATTAAATAATTATATTAATATATATATTATATATTAATTATATATATATTGTAGGGAGTAAAGTAAGCATTCCCAGAATTGAGAGAATTTCAACTTACCGCATTGGGCATACTATGAGTGTTAAGGATGTCTTATCCAAGAAATCTCCAAGCCAATTGTTTGCACCTATATCGTAATGAATACGTGAGTTTTGTTATCTTACGTTCCTGTTGATATGGAGAACTGTCTCAATAATTTTCAACTTAATGGGTCCAAGCTATCCTTTCAATCTAACAACATAATATATTATATGTCTGTAAATCTGTACCACCTAAAATCAAACGATCCATATCCTGAATTCTTCGATAACTACTTAAAAGTCATTTCTAATCATACATTCTCATATTTCTATCAACTATTATCTCACTAAATATACCATTCTATAGTGGGAGAGATTTCAACTTAACATATTAGTATTATACCTGAGAGCCCAATTGTTATGTTTTTAATTTTTCACTTCACAATAAGTGCACTAGCTGATGGTATTAGCCTATCTCAATTTTTTATCCAGAATGACCTCGAGCAGTTGGTGACAGCTCGATGATTCGTTATACTCTTAACAAAGTCTGGAGATGGAACTTGAACACTCCAGTACGGAATCCTATATAATTAAATCCTTGTCACAATTACTCAACCTAAGACCGCGTAATACCTATAAACTTCATAATCTATAGACGGAGATCTACTAAACCACAATTATATTCCTAACTCTATAGAGCGTTTAATATACCTAACTGTTAACCAATAACCTCTCATTTCTTATATTATAATTAGCTATCATCCTAAACACTTCAACCTAAAACTCCTACTACCTTCTATAACCAGAATACTCTGTAACCTCACCTAATTTAACCTAACCTAATATTAACCGGTGGATTCTAAACTTCACACATGTATATTAATGCCTTCAATGAAAAACTACCACTTCACGACGGTATGAGAAAACGTTTTATGCCATATTCATTGGCTTAACTAACTGGTTGAACAGCTGGTATCGTAGAGTTACTTTAATTTAACACTATGGATAATAATTGATTACTTAGAGCTTATCAGTGGTATGGGTCCCTCGTAGAGTCTGTATACTTGAAGCTGAGTATTATTACCGAGGTGAATTATCTTATGATATGGAGGCGTAGTAACGAATCCAATTTATTTATTCACCATACTAAACTAAACTATAATATAAGTTTGATTTAATAAATAAATAATAATAATAATATATTAAATAATAATAAGATATATAAATAATAAATAATAATAATAATAATAATAAATAATTAATATATAATAAATTAGAATAATTAATAATAGAATAACAAGAATAAAGAATAATCAAGGCGCATATGTATCGCGCATTCTCCTTTCTTGATCATAATATTATAATAATAAAATAATGAATGAAATAATAATATTAAATATTGAGATGGCTTGGTCATGTGGAAATAATGACTATATCGATACATTAAAATAATTATATATATTATTATATAAGAGGTATTAAATAAGTATAATAAAGAATAGCTAAGTGAAGAATTAAGTTATAGTTTTGGAGAGCCACACATTTGAGTAAGTATATACTTATATGTTATATCTCTTCAATAAGTTGATATTAACAACTATAAAAAATAAAAATAATTTAAAAATATAGCTAAACTCTCATAACAATTCACGTATCACAATGTTAAGATGATCACTGTTATTCTTCACTATTCACTCATAACAATAAAAGTAACAGTAAAGAAGGCAACACGATGAGATAATGATAAATTCCTATCGAGTGATTACGAACAGAGCTCTAGGCAAGAAATAAGGAGACAACATCGAGATATAATATTGGACTTCGTGAGAGAAGATTATACAGTTGTTTCTGCTGAGTAGAACATCGACAATGAGTATAAGTGCGAGATTAATCATGGAGCAATAGGGAAATAAAATCATCACTAAGGCCTTATGAACCTTTGAATAAAGTGCAATAATCATACATCCATACAAGCAATCACAAGGTATGACTAGGTCTTCCAATCGCTAATAGAATATTCATGCAGAACAGATATAAGTAGTTTCAAGATTAGATTCCATATATAGGAATTAATGGTAATATTACAGTATAGGTACGAATATTTAAGAGCAAATTAAGAAAAAGTGGTAAAATTATTATAATTAATCTACTAGGAAACAATATATATTATCAAATATATATATTATATAATTATCCTCTTGCTCAGGATAGGCAAAGGTCGGGAAACGTAATATATTATTTTCTAAAAGAAATGGCTTGATGAATTAAGATGCTCATAGTTACTCTGATAAAATAGTAACCTGAGTTATTGTGTGAGATTATATTATTGCCAAATTGAGTGTGTTGTTTTGTGAGTAAATACACAAATGATGAATGTAAAATATATATATAGAAAATCACATCTTAAGGGAATTAGGTTTTAATTATTATGACTCGATAGACCTATAATTTAGTGAAAACTTAAATAAGAAAGTCCATTAGAATATATCTTTCCAATAAAACCGAGGTAACTAAATAATCGCAAAAGTAGAATCGGAGAATAAGTGATATAGATTATGCTGTAGAAAAGCGTCAAGAAATAATATCGTAGAGAGCATCGTACTAAACAGTATTAGAGAGAGCAAGTAAAAATAGGAAGCCGGAAAGATATAAAGACTAAGTAGAATAGGAGCTAATGTCACCATATATATATTATATGTTAAATATAACAATTCGATTTATTAGTGGTAAGTATCAAAGTATTATACTATATATGTATATGTTACTGAGTGATTTAGGAAAGTTAAGAATCTTACCAAATTAAAAATTTTCCGGCACTGTAAGCCGAGATTCTCTCTACTAATTATTTGAGAGATGTGGAAGCGATGAACAAATATTATGTCTAAAAGTATTTTAAGATAAATTAGTTGCAAATCGCTGGAGACCAATTATAGCATTATATATCATAATCTTTTATATAAATCAATTAAATATAATAATAAAAAACTAGTGGTATATAATAAAGTAAATATGAATATACACAAATGTAATAATACAAGTTACCAATCAACTAATCACAAAATAAGTCATCATTAAATTATTCACCAGTCGTTTGCAAGTCAAATTCTACATAATTACAGTCGTTAAAATAAACACACTTGTTGTGCAAATAAGACTATATCACACTAAAGTAAGAATTTTATATTTTTATTACATCGGTCTAGCCGAATAGAAAACGCGAGTCCCAGAAAAGAGAACACATTTACGTGATGTATGACGATATTATTTTAGAGAACTACCTTCCATCGAGTCAAATTGAAGATTTTTTATAGATCCTATTCGTCTCAACCATACACACTATTTGAAC
>JABUQX010046774.1:27500-32500 GCA_015478945.1 Trachelipus rathkii
CAGAAATCTTCAACAAATCATGGCAACTCTACTATCACTCAACTCTATATGTTAGAAAGCACTAATTAATTATACAGCTAAAACCAAAAAAGACCCTAACATCCCCCCTCCTCCTAACGCCGCACTCTCTCTGGCTTGCTCCATTAGTCAAACTGCTAGACGAAAGTTAATAACCTAAACAAATTAACCGACCCCCTTCCTCTACACACACAATTTCCCACATGGTTTCAAAAGCAACCACATCTATACAACTACAGCCTCTACCCCCTCACCCCGCTCACCAACAACACATTCCATTAATGGCAATCAATAATCCCCTTCCATAGATCATACGGCACTCAGCAGTATTCATAAATAAAGCATCGATAACGCGTTCATAAGATTTTTCATCCATATGCATCCTCTACTCCCACCTTAGAAAAATATGACAAAAAATGCTCTCCAATTTCTGCCCAACCTGTTTCGCTCAAGGTCTTATACAAAAACAACCTCTCCCATTCGATCAAATTACAAAATGGCGTCCCACAAGGCGCCATTCTCTCTCCATTTTTGTTTAACTTTTTCACAGCAGATTTACCTACCCCAATCCACCAATCCACCAAACTTATAATCTTATCGCAATGACATCCAAGTCTTATTTCCCAACACCCAGACGTAAACATTGCCACACAACATACCCAAGAATATTTACATCTATTAGAAAATTTGGTTTAAGCTCCAACAGAATGACAGCATCCCCCCCAAATCCTCCCATCACCGCTTTTAACCACTGAGCGGTCACCAAATCCTTCCCTTCACTTCGATAATCACCATCGACGAAACAAGTAGCTTCCATTAATCCAAAACCCCAACAATACTAGGACTTACCTATGACACTCACATGACGTTTCCCCCTACAGCGACATTCACTCCTCACCAACAAAACAAACACCCTCCGACCTCCTCACCAACCAACTTTCAGCGACAGAACACACACTCCACACAATACTTTTAATAAAACAACTCCTCAGACAAATCTAAACTATGCTCACAAAATGGTTCCACACTCTTCAAATCCGAAACACAAATATACAAATTTTCACCAAAAATGCACCCTCAGAATTATTCAACAAGGCTGCACAAACAACTCACCCAATCAACCTTACACGATAAAACCTCCCATCATCCCCATTCACACCTTGAGCTTGGGTGACTGCAATTCTATCAAAAACACGTAATTCCATACGACCAATCCATCCCTTGTCACCAAGAGTTCTCGTCCAACCCTCCCGACAAAGCTAAAATCCCCCCCTTCCTCACCAGCTCAATCTATTACGAACACATACCATACATTAATTCCTCCTCCCACCTCCCAATAGGTCAGTGTTACACATATCCATACACATCTAAACCAACATCAAATACATTGCTGAAACCGCCCAAAATACATCATTACTAAACACCCCCGCCCCAAAACTCTCCCTTAGAAAGAAACGCTGTCCAGAAGAGTCCAAATTGACCTCGCCCGGAGCAGATCAGGTCACCACCCGGGGCTCATGCATTATAAATACAGATTCAAAACTCACAGACAACGTCACCTCCCCACGTTGCCCCTAGATGTCAAATGGCCCAGACACAATAGAGCAACTTCTTCGAGGTGTCCTGCTCTCCACCGTCCCCCCCCCCGCACCGATTTCTCTATAACTTCTTTCCTCGACCTGTGGAGACCGCCCGTAATGCGGCAACCGGCTTCCTGGAAGCAGTGTGCCCTCCAATTAAGGTGGGCCAGGGCAGAAGTAGTAAAGTAAGTAAGTTAAGTAATTATAATATATATATATATAATATATATATATATATATATATATATATATAATATAGTAGTATATATATATCATAATAATATAATATTAATATATAGTATAATATTATATATATAATAAATATATATATATATATATATCATATATTATGATATATATTTATATATATATACTATATCAGCAGGATAAGGAGGGTAAATAAAACCTGGGGATTTTAAATTAGGTCTTGGTAGGTATAACAATTTCAGCTTAAAATGTATACTAGCGCAAAATTGTTGCAACTGAAACTTATCAAAATAATTTTAAAAACTAAAGCTATTATTGTAAGACTTGGCAAACATCTCTTAAAGTGAGTTTCTATCGTTTTTATTCTATAATAAAAAAAAATTCACTCTGAAGACATCACATTAAGTAAAGTAAATATGAACGGTTGTCATTCTTAAAAACTTTAAATATTAATGTTTAAACGTAGTTATTGTTAATATTTTATACTAATAACAGTTTACCAAAAATTCTGATTATACTCCATTAAATGTAGAAGAAAAAATTAGAAATAATAATAGAAATCTATAAAATTTTATGAAAACTTAAGTAATTTCTTTTATAATATATTCAAAATAATTATTCAAAGTTTTTTTCACTACTTTTCAAATTTACAAGCGTTGACTTTTCTAACACTAAAGCCAATTTAAGTATTCAAAGTTAAAAAAAAAAGCCCTTAAGTTTTAGTTATATATATTTTCTTTTCCTTGGGGGTTAATTTAACCCATAAATAAGTCCAAATTGTTTAAAACGTATTGACTAACATTTCACGGAAAGTACAAATATTAAAGAGGTAGATTTTTATTAATATAACTTTTTAATTATTAAATTTTAAATAAAAGTATTGAAAAATTATGTGCAAATAATTTACTAATTAAAATTATTATATAAATGTAATCCATTGTCCAAATTTAACGGTAACCATTTTTTTTCTAATATAAATTTCAACCTATTCAAAATTTTAATATTCTTTGTCTATTTATCCGTTTTGTTAGTTTTTTAATTTTTAAGAAATGGTTGAAAACTATTTTATTGAAAAATTAAAATCATTGTTGAGATTTTTTGCAAAAACATCGAATTTTTTTTTAATATTAAAATAAATAATAAAGAATAATAATAATAATAATAATAATAATAATAATAATAATAATAATAATAATAATAATAATAATAATAATAATAATAATAATAAATAAAATAATATTATTATTATTATTATTATTATTATTATTATTATTATTATTATTATTATTATTATTATTATTATTATTATTATTATTATTATTATTATTATTATTATTATATAATTATTATTATATTATTATTATTATTATTATTTTGAATTATGATTAATTATTATTATTATTATTATTTATTATTATTATTATTATTATTATTATATAATTATTATTATTATTATTATTATTATTATTTTATTATGTTATTATTATTATTATATTATTCTTATTATTATTATTATTTATTATTATTATTATTATTATTATTACTTATTATTTTTTTATTATATTATTATTATTCATTATTATTATATATTAATTAATTATGATTTATATATATATTATTATTTATTTTTCTGTATTAATTATTATTATTGTTATATTATTATTTATAAAAAATATTATTTTTAATTTTTGTTAGGATTTTATTTTCAATTATTATTATTATTTTTTATATATTATTATTATTATTATTATTATAATAATTATTATTATATTATTTTTAATTATTATTATTATTAATTATTATTTTTATTATTATTTTTATTAATATATTATTATTATTAATATAATATATATTCATTGAAATTAATGGCATATGTTGCAGTCTGATTGATCATGTAAAAATCAGACGTTCGTCGACTGGCGCTGAGTTCGTGAGGCGAGGCGACTGAGTCTCTCTCTCTCTCTCTCTCTCTCTCTCCTCTCTCTCTCATCCCTATAAATAAAAAATAATATATAGTTATATATATATATTAATAATATATATATATATAATAATACTAATATATATAGTATATATACTAATAATATCTCTATATATACTATAAATATATATATAAAGAACGTTTTATGATTGTAAAAAACTAACAAACACCCATAGAGTATACGAGTAGATACTCAGTTGTCGGCCTCTAGGTAAACGAAGGATCTCTGTCCCGTATCGGATCGGAGCCCCCTAATGGAAATACTTCAATTTTTAGGGGGCTCGAGCGGATGGGGGACAAGGCCCCGGGGACGAAGTCCCCCTCTTCGTACCACGCTAGATGCTGAGAGAACCCCGTCAACTGAATCTATGGCTGATCTACTCTAGTGGTCGTTCGTTTTAGATTTAAAATCATAAAACACTCCTATATTATAATATATATATACATATATACTAATATATATATATATATATATATTACTACTATCCCTAACTATATATAACTATATATATATATATATATATAGATTATAATAATAATATATTATATATATATAATATATATATATATATATTAAATATATATTGATATATATATATATATATATAATATATATAATAATATATATATATATTATATATATATATATATATAATACTATATAGTAGATATATATATATATTATATATAATATATATATTATAATATATTAATTGCAGTTTGGTGACAGTAAAGTTTGGGGATGCGAGGTTTGGTTAATAGAGATGACGTACTAACTCCCACCCACCTACTATCCAGTGGACACACCGGCAAATACATTTTGTTCGCCAAAATAGGAACATCTCTTAATCAGATTACTTTCCGTTTAATCTCCGATACATATATGTTACGTTGAAATTGTGCAAGTCAAATTAAGTGCGATGTGTGTGTGTGTGTTGAGAGAGAGAGAAGAGGACGAGAGAGAGCCGAAGCGGCCGACGAGACTGAATAATCTTCTGAAGTACTGTAGTGCAGAAGACTTATTAGCAGATAGTACGCAAGTCACTCTGAGTATGATTTCGCGATGATGTATAAAATGAGAGCTCCCGATGTGAGATTACCGTGAAAACTGGAGTGTTAATCTGTAAAACCTCCTTCTTTTGAGGAGGAGAGCTAAATTGAGATCCGACGAACGATATGATGACAGAGATGAGATAAGAGGAGGACTACGATGA
>JABUQX010046774.1:42500-52500 GCA_015478945.1 Trachelipus rathkii
AAAAGTAAACATATATATATATTATAGTATATATATATATTATATATATATATATATATATATATATATATATATATATATATATATATATATATATATATATATATATATATATATATCGGGGTTTCCCTGAGGGTGTGTAGTTCCTTTCTTCCGCTTTTAGTTAACACCCAAATCCCGGTTTTAATTGCAAGGATGGGAATGAGACAAATTACTTGTTTCACTTTACTGCAGGGTGCCATTTCAGGCACAGATTTATTAAATAGTAATTATAGCTACTTTGATCAGTCTTTATAAGTTAAAAGGTTTACAAAATATTCTCTTTCAACCAAATACTTTAACAACATCCATCTCCTCTACATGGGTGAGGCCCTTCCAACAATATGGGTTAAATGTAACACCATCACAGGAAAACCTTAAGAATATAAATAACAATAAAATAAGGTCTTAAATGAAATAATAACTTTAGTTAATTAATAATTAAATACAATTACAATATTTTCAAATAACGTATTTCATTTTATACGATAGAAAATATAATATTTTCCAAAGTATAAAAGTAAAGTACCTCATTTGAATGGAAATGATTACTTTTAATTTCATTAGCAATTATATTTCATTAGATTTGTTTTAACATGCATTAAATAGATTATATGGATATTACACAGAATACATAAAATAGGAATATCTCAAATTCCATCAGTTGATTTTGTGTTAGCAATTTTCATACAATACTTAGAAATTAACCTGGTGATTCAATTATATAAATTTAGTAACATAATGGAATATTATAATGAAATCGTAAAATATTACCTTCAATTTTGTAGTACATCGTTACATAAAAAAGGTATAACACCTGGTTATAAATAACTTTCTGGAAAAAAAGGATGAAACATTGGAATACACCAATTGGAAAACCAAGAAAATATATATATAATATATATTATAATATATATATATAATATAAATTATATATATACAAATATTATATATATATATATATACATATATATATATATAACATATATACATATATATACATATATTCATATCAGATATAATATACACTTATGGTCCAAATACACGCGTACGGTATCCGCAATATAAGTCACAAAATGTGAGAGAACTACTTTCTCGATTCCTAGGACATCTCTTTTCACCTGACTATCATATACGAATCCTTTCGGGTCTCAAGGAACTCAAACCAGCACAGTTCGAAGTCTAGAATATTAATGAAAAGTTCTTTCGTCCCTTCGTTTGGCGCAGCGCTTGGTTGTTTTCGACTTTAAACGAAATTGTTATGCATTGCACAAGAGAAGTTGCAACGTCCGCAGAAAGAAATAGGTAAACAAGTTAAGATCTCACAGAAGAACGTTAAAGGATTTTAGACTTTAGTAAAATAGAAGTTTAAGAGAATGGCGCAGTATTGAGTAGTTTCTATGCAAGAATTGTTTATTGAAATGGAAGTGTTTTCGTGTGCGAGTCATAGTTTGAATCGTGAGAAAATATCAAAGAATGCGAGGTGTTGGAACATGTAATGCTTATGGCGTCAATAACAAAGAGGAATGCAACAACATGTTGATTTTAAGATTGTTTTGTACCCAAAACTATTCAACTCCGATTAAAGACTCCTTTCTTTTTAAAAGATCATTATCCTAAAAGATTTATGTTAAATCAAAACATTATGTTGCCTTGATTATTCAATGGAAGTTGCATCCATAGAATGGCGAAGATGTAAGGATTCCAACGAACATCTTAAGTCATATGTGGAAGGCAAATGAATAATCTACCAAATTCACTGTGGAACAATAAAATGCTTGAAGGGAAAAATTATCAAGAACAGATTTGATAGTTTCAAAACAGGAATTAAAGAAGAATAAGGTAAGTTTTGTGATCTAGATGTTTGGCAATGCAAGCGTGTAATTTCTTTTGGTTGTCACCAACATAAAGAAATGCAGAATAATATTGGAACAAGGTTTGCACTTTTAGGTAAAATCTGAAAAATCTTGGTAAATGTATACAGTAACATTAGAAACCGAAATTACAAATTAATCTCTGGTACTTTAAAATCGTTTTTTAAATTATCAATTAAAAACGGGGCAGCTTTCAGTCGTCCAATATTAATAAGTTTTAAATTTGAAACATTTCGATAAATAATTACTACTTTAACCTCTTCGATTTTTAGGTTTATTAAATATTCGTAAAAATCGTTATATTTAGAAAAAATATACAGGTTCGCCATGCGTTACTTATAAACAACTTGCTTGAACAATCTCCGACATTCAAAAAACTGTGATATTGTAAACAACTTGACATTACAGCGAAACTGCTTAATAGCTCTAAAACGAAAAGAATTTGCAGATTTATTTATTGGTTACAGAACTTAATTATTATTCTATGATTAAGGGTTAGTTTTACTAAAAACTACTGGCCGTTACTTGGCAATTATTCTAACTAAAGTATTGGTTAGTGAAATTTAATCATAGTTCTACAATATGGGTTAGTTCTTTAAACTACTAAAGCTATATTACCATTGCTTGAGCAATTAGTTTTAATTTTTAATCTACTTGTTTTAAAACTACAATCTTATAATTAATGGGAAGAGTCATCTGTTAGACAGCTTTAAACCCTTGTTTAAACTTGAAGCGTTACTTAAAATCTAAGCGTTTGCATAAGCTGAAGCGTTTATTAAAAATTACTTAAATTTAATTATGGCACAAAAATGTTAGGCACTAAAGTTTCCATCTTAAAGTTATTAGTAGTTAGGAACTATTAGTATGGCAAAATAATTCTATCTTACTAATGAAATTTAAAGTAAAACATGTTAATTCTAGAAATGTTAAATCTAAGAATAATTCTAATCTGATCAAAAGATGTTAGTTCTATACAAAGGAATAAAAATTAAATGTTAGTATTGCAAAATGATCTTAAAAATAAAAAGAAAAAAATTAGTTCTCAAAAATATTTCTAACTTAATAAAAACAATGTTAGTTTTCTTAAAAAGTATTCTAGCTTAATAAAAACAATGTTAGTTTTCTTAAAAAGTATTCTAGCTTAATAAAAACAGTGTTAGTTTTTTCTTAAAAAATATTCTAGTTTAATAAAAACAATGTTAATGCTACCATTATCTTAAGATTAACTTAGCTTGGATTAGATTCAAGATTAAAAACTAAAGGTGTTAGTCTACTATTATCGTAATAACTAAATTATTTTATCTTTTCTTTCTTTCTCAACTATTATTTATTTTTTATTTTTTTTTTCAAACAAAAAGTTTTGAGTTTTTTGTTTTTTCATCGGATTTATAAATCAAAATCAAGGCCCCCCCCCTTAGCCGGTAGATGTAATTTTCGATTGAAAATCCTTTGGTCAAAATAATAAAAAAAAAATAGTCAAAAGAATAAAAAAAATTCATAAAATTATTAGGTTGATGAGCCTAAAAAAAATTAAACCTATGTATTATATTTACATAAAAGCATATTTATATGCGTTATTGACACTAATTGTTTCTTTCGTTTTCCTAGGTGTGTTTATTTTTCCGATTTGATTCCTAGCTAGTGTTGGAAAACTCCCCTCATGTTTTCCAATTGAGCTATTTCCTGATGCCCCCAAAGTCATCAACTTTGCGGGACGTGCTCACACACTAGACTCATAACTAGGAATGTTCATCTTAGCTCAAGCACAGCTTTGGCTCAATTCAAACACATGCCTGTGTGATTTGCCGAAAGAAAGGTTTCAGGTCAACGCTTTATTAAGCATAATTGTAGGCTAGATTAATAAACTTAAAAACTTAAAAAGCTTTTTTACTGTATACAAGCTTATTCTATAACTTAGCTACTTAATTAAAAACTAAAGGAGAAAGCACAAAACCATACATTTAGTTTCTTTCTCAAGAGTGCTTTACTGCATCTTAATTCCGAAGATGTCAAAAGAAATGTTTTGGATGATGCTTTCGTAAATCTATCTGTAACTTAATGTAATTGACTAGAAGACCCATCTGAATCAACTAGAAGCTAAAGAATATTCCGTAATCCAGACTACAATTTTACATGAATAAATGAACAGACGTGTACTTACACGCAATATATAAAAGCATCATAAGGTTTACTAACCTAAATTTATCCATTATATACAACTGACTGCCTGTAGACATCAGTGTGAACCTCAACTTCAATGAAGTCCTATAATCTTATCTTAAAGTATCATCAAAAAGAAACGAATCATCAAAAAAAAATGTATTATCAAAAAATGTATCATCAAAAATGTATCATCAAAAATGTATCATCAAAAATGTATCATCAAAAAATGAAAATTCTTGAAAGAATTTGCAATAAAAAAAAATATATTCCTGTTCTTTGCATCTGTTGGATGCTTGAACATTTCGAAGCAAAAAAAAATAGTGTGAGGGTATCTATTAAAGCGAGATCTGGTAGGAGATTCCATTAACTATCATGGGCCATGTTCTAAAGCGATCTACAACTTTAAATTTTGATACAACTACCATATTTATACTCTCTTCTTTCAACAGCTATTAGTGGATTCATCATCCAACTAATCTAAAAACTTGATGGGGAAATTGATTGGTATGTCAATCAGTTCTCTACTTTTCCTTAATAGAGTGCGCTTTCGCCTCTATGCTCTCCTCTATTGGAGTTATCTGATACGAAAGTAGGTCCCCGTTTCTTACAAACTTAGCTTCATAGAGTGCTGCTCTATTTATGTTTTCTTTTCACTTTGTTTTCTAAGAGCACTTGCGCTCTGACTCTCTAAGAGTATGTCGTTCACTGCGAACTATTTTCTGTAAAAAACAATATACAACTTAAATCTAATAGCGAGGGCTTATTCTCCTCTTTCTGGTCTGTTGCCGAACAAAAATATACAAATTTAATCTCTCCTTTTTTGTCCAAATCTCAGCTCTGTGACTTCCTATTCTCAGCCAAAACTCGTAACTACTAACTATGTAATTACTCTTATCATTAGCCCTTTTCCGACTAAAGATAAACATACGTAACCATTTCATTTTACTATTTTGGAGGGTGTCCAATCCTCTTGTAGTAAAATTCTATCGGTCTTTAAGTCTAAAGCTGTTTTGAATCTGGAGCAAATGGAAAACATTACTAAAAATTCTGGTGACTACCTGTCATTAACAGACAAAAACAAAATATGAATTGAGATGGATCTACGTTCGACTCTTCCAGATTAAAATATTTCCATTTTTAAGGTGTCCACTCCTCCATAGAAACACTTCAACCTGAAACTGTCATCCTACGATTCGACACTGCAATTCAAAAGAGTGGGGATGAGGCTCCACCCTATCCCTGCTTGGTCTGTAAAACTTCTAATCCATTTATTTGAGGTAAAGAATGAAAGCTACCCTTGTACAAATTCAATTTCAATCCTGTCACTGATTAAAAGTTCCTAAAGTAGTTTTTTTATTACACAAAGCTTGATCGGTAAATTCCCTTTTTAATCCTGTATAGGATTCTAAAGTTCCTGATCTAAACTTAGGTAAGGAAAAGTTATTCCTTGTGTTTTCCTCAATGGACTTATTTCTCTTTTTCTACTGGCAATTTCAGACCTTTTTAATCTAAACTCTAATCTGAGTGCTATATCGTTAATATAGACTTGTAAACTTCTAAAATAAATAGAATGAAATAACTGAATAAAATAACTTGCTTTTTTCAAAAGAAACAGCATACTCCTAGACAATTTAAACAAACAAAAATTAGACAATATAAGAAAAACATAAATTGATCACAATTTCCTGGGTTCCTTTAATTAACTGAAATTAATTTGCTTCCAAACTTCCGACTTAAATAAAACAATCGACTGGTCTGACGGTCTCTCTTGACCTCAATCTTTGAACGATTGTCTAATCGCTTGCCGATCAACCAGGTACCAAAATCTAATCAAAGTTTTTTTTCTGTCTGAAGTCTATAAACGGCTTTCCTTTCTTTCACAACAAAACAGAATATCAGTACATCTATTTGTACATAAGTATCCATATATATATATATATATATATATATATATATATTATATATATATATATATATATATATATATACTCGCTTTATATATATATATATATATATAATATTATATAATATATATATATAGGTGTATCTTATCATCAAGGAGCTGGGCTCGAACTCGCGACAAGGACCTAACTTCAATTGAGTTTTCGTTTATTAGGCTGATCTGACCCATAACTATTTCCCTAATTAAAAACAAGGTGAGTTAGCTCCAACCTATCGTTTCTCAAAACTGTCTTTGATATACACCTTTGTATCTACGACTGATTCTTACAAAAAGAAAGTAAGTTCCTCTGTTGAAAGGCGGAAATTACAATGGGAAACTTTCGTCCCTACTTGTAACTTTCCTTATTCTTTAAAAGGACTTAAATATGCGAGCGCTGTTATTTAAAAATCAGGAGTTCATATTCTGTTTTCCAATTCAGGAAAGTCTTTGCTTTTCCACACGCTTGTAAATTTCCACCTGTATCTACACATGGATTTATGGAAGTTTTGGTTAATTCTCTGACTATCTTAGCAAATATACGCTAAATTTTTACCCTAATAGGAAACTGGATGAGAGATTGGAAATTTCTCTCAAATAATTATACACAAATATATATATATATATATATCTATATATATATATATATATATATATATATATATATATATATATAATATATATAATATATAATATAATTACTTATATATATATAGTATTATAGTATATATTTATAATATATATATATATATTATTATATATATTATATCTATATATATATATATATTATATATAAATATATATATATATAATATATTAAATATATATATTATATATATATTATATATATATATATATAATATATTTATATATTATTATATATATATATATATATATATAATATATATATACTATATATTATATATATATATATATAATAATAAATATGGCTATTTTTAAGTGGTTGACTCAGTTAACAAAAATCAATATTAATGTATCGTTATTTTAATAATTTTAGGTAAATCATTAAATTTTTGGGTAAACCTAACCTAACCTAACTTAACCTAACGCCAAACTAACCTACCTAACGCTAACTAACACCAAACTTCAACCTAATTAACCTAAACCTAATATTAACGAGTCAACACTTATAAATGTCAATATAATATATAATATATATATATATATAATTATTAATATATATATATATATATATATATATATATACGTATATATTATATATATATATATATATATTATATATATAAATTATTATACATATATATATATATACTATATACGCACGAAAAACTATGTCTGAGTAGCTTGTTGAATCATTCTATTTCTATTTAAAACATTTAGCGCCATGAGGCGAAATAAATTTATAAACAAACTGAACTTTATCTTAAATACACTGCGATTACATGGTGGTCGGAAACTTTTGAGTAACTGGTACTCTTCTTTGGGAAAAGAACACTGATCTACTATTCCTCAGATTGGATTGATCATTTCTGTATCCCAACTAGTTAACAAATTGATACGGAGGATTCGAACGTCTCCTTTATTTTTTAAACCTTTTTTACTTCCACAACAGTGGGCTTAAACTGATGCCTAGCTACCCTGGGCTATGATAATGGAAAGGTGAGCAACTCCAACCCTATTCCCCATATCACATTGTTGGATTAAATTTTTGGAAGACCCTTCTCTTCCCTTCCTCTAAACTACGCGGCTTGTTTGAGGGCTAATTGAATGGTGAGACCTTTTTACTCAACTTGAAACTCACTTTTTAAATCGAGGAGAAGGAGGGACCAAACCTCCTTACCTCTTTCATTAAACAATTGTGTTCTTAAAAAAAAGGGCAGCGGAAGAACATCGATTCGGCTGCTATTGGTTCGAAAATACATAAAAGAACTTTGCTTACCCTTTTAAATGCGTCTTTAGACAAAGAAAAACTAGACCTCTCTTCCCACTTTCTGGTGGGTGATCAATCTCTGAACGCTAAAACTGGAATTATAATCATTTAGAGAATTCTTTTGGTGAGAGTGGAGCTGGGTCTCTTTACCTGTTGGAGCCTTATCCAAAGCTTAGGGATTCAAAAGCGGTTTCATTTAGCTGAAAACTTTACTCTTTCGCACACCAATTCTCTCTTTAAGTATCTGACTTTAAAACCTATTCTTTACATTTAAATAGGGAAAAACTGACTTTTTTTACTAACTTTAATTAAATGAAGAAATGGAAAAATGCTAACATATTTAATTTTTCATACTTCAACTTAATGACGAAAAAGCATTACTCTACTTGCTCTTCTTATTTTTACCTATGTAGATCTTTCTTTGACCTATTAAAAGTTCTGGGCTTGGAAGATATTTCTAAACTGAATTAAATACAAAAATTGCATGGGAAGGAAACTTACAAAACTCAATAAACACATAAAACCATATGCATCCATATATATATATATATTATATATATATATATATATATATATATATATATATATATATATATATATATAATATATGATATATATATATATATATATATATTATATATTATATATATTATATGATATATATATAACTAGTTTCCTCTATATCCTCCTTGGCTGCCTAACTAATCAAAATTCCGCCCTATATCGTTCCCTCTAACTAACTTATCGCCCGGGAAGGTTATTCTCTCATAACCATAGGGGATTTGGAACGCTAGAACTCGATCTGGGGACCTGTCTCCCTTTGTATTCTCGAGCAATTCTTGTCGTTTTTCCTCAAAAGAATGAGGGAAATACCTTGTTCATCTGGACCGCTGATATAAAACCTATCAAAGCTTAATGTAAGAATTTATTGGAACTTCCCCTGACAGGAACACTCGACATTCTTAATTGCTTTTCCTGGTACTAGAAACTCTGGCTTCTTTGGGAATTGTTTGTTTTTGATTTGACAAACTAGTTGAAGCCTTTCTTCTACTTTACTTGCTATGTTCTAAGAAAAGATGGAAGGGACTTCGTGCTCTCTCGTCTCTCTCTCTCTCTCTCTCTCTCCTCTCTCTCTCTCTCTCTCTCTCTCTCTCCTCTCTCTCTCTTCTCTCTCTCTCTCCGCGTTACACCTCTAATTCTTAGCCAATTGAAGGTTCGGTTGGTAGCTTTTCTTAAGAAACTTTGGGATAAAGCTCGAAATATTTATTTCTCTTGGCTATCTTTCGTTCTCGAAACTCCGAAATAAACTTAACGCTTTTACTACGAAAGGAGATTTTCTCTTCAGGGACTGAGTGCTACCTTAAGCTCCTCTCGTCTGCCCTCTTATTGATAATCTTCCACCTAATTCCATGACCTTTTTACTGAAAAAGGAGAGAAATGCCCTCTCTTTTTGGAATTCTCTGGAATAAGTTTACTAAATCTTTTTCATAAGAATTCTTAGAGCTAGGAATTTGACACTTTGTCATTGTCTTCCTACCAATACCTTCTTCTTTTTTAAAGGGTGGTTTTGCTCGCCTGACGAACTGGGTACAACTGAGACAATGGGAAGGGATGCTTCGTCTTCCACGATTGTAACTAAAATGGAAACTTTATCTTTTCCCAATTCATCTTCATTCTCTGAGGCGGCACTTGCTAATTGTTCATTAGTAATCGAAACTATGTTCTCAATCAAAGTATCTAGGCTTAAATCAGGGTCTATCATTCGTAGAATGGCCGCTCTTAACCTCCCATGGTTCTCGAATTTGTTTACATGGTCTAATACTTTCGCGGTCATTAAAAAGTTGGTTTGGGATGTATTAAAAGCGCAATCTTTCGAAACATCCCTTGCTCTTCGTAAGTACTCTTTAATCAAATCCCTGGCTTGATATATGAAAGAATGTATTGACGTCTCTTTTGTTCATTCAAACGTCATAAATTTCATCAAAACTTCGACATAAGAAGTTTTATCACTGGCTAGTCTTTGGGAAACTCTTTGCTCATCATTAAAGGATTCTGCTAATGTAAATGATGGAT
>JABUQX010046774.1:60000-66763 GCA_015478945.1 Trachelipus rathkii
GCTTCCTTTACCTTATTAACGATTGTTTCCTTTATAGTAGTACCACATAGAGAGATGATCTCATTCTGAATTCTGAACTGATTGGTATGTGGCATTTTTCTTCCCCTTTCAAAAAAGGTTTTCAAAGACTGATCTCCGGATCTATTATTGAGGATAATATTTTTATTTTCTTTCTATGATTTTCTTAGAATGCTTAGTTAATTTGGATGTCTACTGGCACGTCCTGTAGGAACAATCTTGTAGCTTCATCAGCAGTTTTATTGCCACTCTGTGTTTGTATGCTCTTACAAACCGCATGAACATCTTATATTTAGTGAAAGGTATTTTATTAAAGAGCTAGGACACCTCTGATCGAAATTAATTTGTGGCGAAATAAAAATACAAACTTGCAAAATGCTCCCTTTTAGGCGCGCCTGAATATGTCAGCCAAGGTGAATATGTCTCAACCATTCATAATTTGAATTTTCTCTTTAAATGTAGCATCTTGTAAAATATTATAGGTCTTGGGTGGAATCCAACACTCTTTCAGTAACTGTTTCTTTTTCTCAGTCGATAAATTATAGATGAATGTCCAACGTATCTACCAATGCTCATATTTCGTGATTCATTCTTTACTGAAACGCTAGCTCCAAAATATGGACCCATATCTTGACTCGTCGAGGTGCTGGGCCTGGGTGTTGGGTTCTTCATCATGCGAAATATGCGAATTAGGAGGGATTGCCTCTGTGTTAGGTCTTAGTTGACGTTATTGTAATCTTCTTTCGTTTTCACGCCTTACCATTCCATTTTTTTCTGAGTTCTTCCCTTTTTCAAATTTACTGCAAACAATATATATATATATATATATATAAATATATATATATAATATATATATATATTATTATATATATTATAATATATAAATAATAAATTTAATTATATTAAATTTAAATAATTATTTTATAAATTATATATATATTATGTCTGGTACTGTAAATCTTTGCCACATATGGTCATAGGCTAATAATTTTACTAACATTCAAAGATGCTAACAGAAAAAATTAAAAGTTGAAATTAAATACTATGTTGAAAAACCACTAATTTCTGTGTTAAAATTTGAAAAAAATATTTTATTTAAAATAAGCTATATATAAAAAATAAGTAAGATCATGTGTTACAAAATTCCTACTTTTTAAGAAGTAAATACTCAAAAATTTTATTATAATATTAAAGTAAAAAACGTACCGTACAAGGCAATCTCCTAATATACATGATCTGATGAAATTGAAAAATAACTTTACACTGAGGCGGTGTTTGAAATTATAGAAGTGGCGCACTGAGTGATTAATTTCAATGCTACTTTTGAACCTTAAACACATTAATAAAAGAATTGAGAATCCGGCCGAACACGAAATCTAGAATTTATATATACATTAAAAAACATTTAAAAAAAACAAAGATGATAGCAACACTTTATATCAACAAATTAAAGAGCATTATAAAATATGTGAGAGACATCGATCGGCAAGAGATATGTGTGAAAATGACGAGCAACTAGGCCTCGCCATATACTCGTATTATATGTATATATATATATATATATATATATATATATATATATATATATAATTATATATATATATTATATAATATATATTATATATATATATAATATTATTATATATATATATATATATATAATATATATATATAATATAATATATATATATATATTATATAATATATATATATATATATATATATATATATATATATATATAAATATATAATATATATAATTATAAATATATATTATATATATATAGTATATATAATATATATATATAGTATATATATATAATATATATTCGTTAAAAAACGTAAATTAACGCCACTAGGACGAGATGTTGGAATCAAAAAAAATTCGCAGGTAGACTCTGTAAGAGTAAACATAAACACTTTTAGGGGGGGCAGCTGCCCCCCCTGCCCCTCCTGACGGACGCCCATGTTATATAAGTATATATATATATAATATATTATATATATAATATATAATATATATATATTTATATATTATAATAAAATATATATATATAATATATAATATATATATATTTATATATATTTATATATATATATATAATATATATATATATATATATATATATATATATATATATATATATAATAATATTTATATATATATATTATATATATATAATATATTATAATATTATATATATATATATATATATATATATATATAATATATATATATATATATATATATATATATATATAATTATATATATATATATATTTATATATATATATATATATATATATATATATATATATATATATATATTAACCAACAAGCATATTCGAGTTTACAAATGAAAACAAGTTACTGGACGATAAAAATAAACTTAAAAATAATGTGAAAATTATTGTTCATTTAACTTACAAACTGCTAAAATCAGTCAAACATTTTTTCGATATTCTATTAAAATAGTTACTGCAAAATTTGCGATTATTCTTAAATCCAAATAAAATTTTTTAAATAAAAGACTTGTTATAAAACTTTATAAGATATTTAAGAATTTTCCAAATATTTTAAAAATATTTATTTAAAGTATATATAATATATATATATATATATATATATATATATATATTATATATATTATATATATATATATATATATATATATATATATATATATATATATATATATATATATATATATTTTATATATATATATAAATATATATATAGTATATATATAAAACAAATTTGATCCATAATATTATTATAAATATATATTTATAATATATTTATTTATATATATATATATATATATAATTTCTTATTTAATTTCTTGTTTAGGGTTGAACACCCATAAATAGATACATACTACAAATGCAAAGCTCATTATTAGAAACTGACCATTTTAAAACAACTTGAAAAGTAAACTTTAAATAAATATTTTTAAAATATTTGGAAAATTCTTAAATATCTTATAAAGTTTTATAACAGTCTTCATAAATTCAAATCCTTATTTAGGTTTAAGAATAGTCGCAAATTTTGCAGTAACTATTTTAATAGAATATCGAAAAAATGTTGACTGATTTTAGCAGTTTGTAAGTTAAATGAACAATAATTTTCATTTTTTTTATTTACTGTGATGTATGTAGTAGCATGTTTCCAAATATAACTGCATTACGACTTTCGATTGTGTTTTTCCCTCAATAACTTCGTTGCCAGGAAAAAATTTATCATACAGTAAATTATAATTACTTTTTTTAATCGTACATTCTTTTCATCCAAACCACATTATATTTTATAACTTTTATACGCTGAAAACAAATATGTTATTAGTTTTCATGTAAGTATCCTAATTTTCGAGATATATATTGTGCCCCTAATCTTTAGTTTCCCCAAAAAGTTCTGTCGGCGCGTCATGCAGAATACCCAAACTCTTAAAAACGTTTTTAGATTCCTACTTTGCTTCTTAGAAGTTCAGAAACTTGTTTGACAATGTGATTCCTTCAAGAAAGATCATGAGTAAATTAAATATCAAAGAATATTTAGGACAATATGGTTTGAGTTGCGTGTTCATAATTTTTAAATGGTTCATTTATCGAGCTTCATTTTACGTTATTCCTTCTTTTCAGATCATTTTGAACATTTCATGTTTCATGAAAATCGGGACCTGGGATCTAATTAAATGAACTAAAAGCATTAATGTTTATAAATGCAAATTTCAATATTAATTAACGCCATTGTTCAGCTGCCATTCCCATAATAATGTTATGAAATTGAGCGACTTGCTTTTCTTTTCGTGTGCAGACTTTACCAGCTAAAGGAATGTGAATTTCTTTAAGGGTAACAAGAATTCAAGGCAAGTTAACCACTTATCGAACTTGCTCGAGTAAATGTTCACTTCCACCCTTGGTTTATGAGCCCCCTCTTGTAAAGAATGAATCCTAAAAAAATTATAACTCTTTACTAATCCAAAAAAAGGTTTAAAAATATTAAATCTAAATCATTAATAAAAGTTTAAATGCATTATAATAGAATTTGATGTTTCAAGATTCTTCAGCATGTCTTATGGAAAGCTACAAATATTTTAAAATATTTTATCAAATATTTGTAATCATCTAGATAGATCTATATATATATATATAATTTATATTATATATTATATATATATATACTATATATATATATATATATACTATATAGTATATATTTATATATTATATATATATGTGTGTGTGTGTGTGTGTGGTGTGCTGTGTGTCTGTTGTGTCTGTGTGTTCTGTGTGTGTGTTAAATGTGATATTAGTCATTTATAATAGAATAAAAATATTTTAAAATTATTAAAATTTTCTTTCTTTTCTTAATAATTATCTAATTGAATTAACAACATGTGTCAGCGCGTTTAAAAAATACTTGATAATTGTCATTAAATCGGATTCCCATTTGGGTTTGTCTAACACTCTTAATTTAAAAAAAACCAATGGGTTTTTCTGAGGGGTTTAATGTTCTGTTTCGGAAGGTCAAGAATTTATGTCTGTTCTTCAAAAATTTCAAAAATTTCGATCAAACTCCTTCAAAGTTCCTTTAGCTTGCAAGGCATGGACGAATTTGATGAAATTAGAGTGGGTCTGAATTGACACATTAGGTATGATGTGAAATAAATGTACGTTGAGAAAATTAAAAGCAATTCCTAATCGAAAAATAGCATAAATCGAAGATTTTCAATTATAAAATTATTATAATAAATAACACTGGCCACACAAAAAAAAATTTTTTTTTTTGCTTGCCAAGGAATTTTACTCGAATTTATAGTATTCGGGTGTGCTGATTTCCAAGAAATGACAATAGTTTACGTAGCTATCATAGTTTCTTAGATACAGGGGTGTTCCAGATATTTACTCTATACAAATATCTTTTTTAATGGCATACTTTACAGTAATATCGTTTCGTATTATCTTTTTAAGGGGACGCTTACCCTTATATAATATACTATTATTTTTTCTATTTCGAACTATTGACGTACTTTCACAGAAGGCCTGTTTGAAAAACCCCCAATGATATTCTGCTACATCTGTGGACGTGATATTGCCAGAGAGAACCAAAAGAAGAAAATATTACTAGACTTAGTGAAGCAAGCATACTGCATCTTTGGAATGAAAACTCGGAGACCAAGATAAGTCTTTGGGCTTCCCATATGGTCTGTAAAACGTGTGTCGCAGAAATTCTACGTCAGTGGAAAATGGACGAAGAAAAGGGTTATAAATTTTGGTGTGCCTATGGTTATGGCGGGAGCCAGAGGTCTCGCTTGATGACTGTTTTATTTTTGTTTTGGTTAATGTGAAAGTTATCAATCTTACAAGAAACGTAAATTTGAGGTATCCGGATTGTGGAATCAGTCAAGGCGACCGTGTACCACACTCGACGATGGTCCCCATCCCAGTGGTTCACTACATCAGGACTAGCATTGTCTGGATGAAGAAATAGCAGGATCTTTTGGTGTGCTAAAACGTCAAATAGTGTTAATGAATACGAAGGAATACTTCTATACCGCAAAGTTACTCCCAGGAAGAGATCAGATGATTAGTACGAGAGTTTAAGTCTCTCCAAGTGTAAGATCTGAGCTCTTGTAGCATCCTAGGACTAAGTGAAAAGAAACTGTCTCAAGCCGAATGTAAAATAACTTTTTTTCGGACAAGAGAGGTAGTACTCCTTCCATATTTTATTGAAGAAGAAGACATAGAATACTGTGAACATCCCTGGACTCCTACCCCAAATACCTAAATACCGACTAGAAGATTGGCCGATTCTGTTTATGGCCTACGTTCAACGAGAAAGGCTTTGAGTGATGTGTTTATTTAACAATGGCAATAGTTATGCATCGCTTCCCACTAGGTCACTCAACAAAACTGAAAAGAGAATATGAAATATAAGAATGATCTTGCAGAGCTTAGATATAATGAACACCAGTGGTCTATATGCCTTGATTTGAAGATGGTCGACATCTTACTTGGGCAGCAAAGCGATATACTAAGTACCCCTTTTTCATATGCTTGTGGGAAGTAGGGCTAAAGAAGACCCTGCGGAAAAACGTTGTATGGCCTGCAAGGGACGAAATGACCGGTTAGCGCTGGCATCAAATATCATTAACGAACCACCTGGTTGACAGGGGTAAAAATTATTTCCCACACGCCAACATAAACAGGACTGATGAAGCAATCTTGTTAGGGGCCCCTAGACAAGTGGTGAATGTTTCAAATAGTATGTTGCGATTTTTTCCGGGTGAGTATGCGAAAACTCAAAGCTGGAATCTTAGCGGCCCTCAAATTCGCCAAACATCAAGGATGACAATTTCATAAATTCATGACTGATATTGAAGATCTGCCTGGAAAAGTTTGTCTTGGTTGTTCAGAACTTTTTGGGCAAGCATAAATCTGCCAACTATGTAGAACTCGTACAAGAAAGAATGCTTCTCAGACTTCAACAAATTTGGAATGCTAAATATGAGCATAAAAGTATCACTTTCTACATAAGTCACTGTAGATCGGTCTCCGGAATAATTACTAGGATTTATAGGTGGGGAAAGGGGAGAGGTCTCCATCAAGATAGCAGGTGAGGAAGAAAAGATACCGAAGGAAGAGGGGATACACACAGATTGCAGACTAATTGTTGGAAGCCGTCAGACGATGATTGTCCACATTCTGCCACAAGAAGACAATATGATCAGCATCCGAAAAGTTC
>JABUQX010046775.1:0-15000 GCA_015478945.1 Trachelipus rathkii
TATACCCTTGAGGATGTAGTCACACATGATATAAAGGGTTGTATTATCACATCTTATAGTTCAGTAACTATCCTCTCGCCGTTCTATTAACATACTATTAGATTATGTTATTGTTAGTTACTTTGTTTAACACTAATATTTATGAATATTGTATTGCAGGTTTACTTTACACTAAATCAAATACACTTATCGAACTCAACTGCTTAAAAAGTGGACCCAGAGATCCTTTGATTGAAATGACTTCATAGAAAAGAATAGGAGTCAGGATATTCAAGTAAGGTAAGATATTTTGGATATGGGTAACGGTACAGATAACATTAGAGGTAAGAAAACATATATAGTTAAGAGGATGATGTGAAAATTTGAGATCTTACAGTATGTCACTAACTCGAATAATATTAGAGATAATCAAACGCTCATAAAAGACGATTATCAATAGATCTTAATTGGAGCTTAGCAATAATATTTTTCCTGGTAATATAGCCCATCACACGGAATATACATTTCCTGTCATAGCCAGGCAGCAAATATCATCTTAGGGAGAGAAATTTTGTGATAATTGGGAAAAGTACATAAGTATATTTAGTCTTAAAGAATTATGAAAACAAATTAAACTAATTCTTTGTAGATAAAACAATTTAAATTTAAACACTAACAAAAGAGAAGCACTAAAATGAATATGTTGCTTTAGAATAAAAAAATATTATGTGTGAAAGCATGGATTTCTGCTACAAATGCAATTGTAG
Source organism: Trachelipus rathkii (assembly GCA_015478945.1). NCBI lineage: Eukaryota > Metazoa > Arthropoda > Malacostraca > Isopoda > Trachelipodidae > Trachelipus > Trachelipus rathkii. Next base: position 747 of record JABUQX010046775.1, read on the forward strand.
GCAATTGAAGCTTTACCATGAGATATTAATTTTCCTTAAAAAATACTTATTAATGTTGAATACATTAAATATACCATGATAAATTAATATTATGCTGAATAGATATCAATTCATTTCAAAATTATTATAGTCATTTATGTGTATATTAATAATATAGAATTGATCTGGTGTTGAAGCCTTTATTCTATCACATATAATATATATATATATATATATATTGCTTCAAGAGTTCGCTTTAATTTAGTCAAGATGTTAAGGCAAGCGAAATATACCTTCCTGAACAAATAATATAAAAAGTTTACCATTTATTAAAATAATATTTACCAATATTATTATATCCCTATATTTCCAAATCTAAAGCCAAATCTATCATGCTTATATAGATAGAATCATAAAATTCATATAATAAAATTATTTAGTTAATTACATTTATGGGTATTCTAAGTGAGGTAGTGTGAAAATATTGTATATTTTGGGTATATGGAAAGTTAGATTAATAAATGATGACGTAAAGATGAGTGAGTTACCAAAATATTTATTAAAAATGCATACCTTAGCATAAATTCAACTTAATTTTATTATATGCATAATAACGGATCTCCTAAAAAAATAATGGAAAACAGTATAAAAGAAATAAAGAAATAAAGCTTTATCTAAAGATAATAATTGAATTAGTGTGTGGTTAATAAATCAATAAAATCTTCATCTATTTAAGATTTTATCATTAGCATCAGTTATTCTTACAGAATATACCTATTTTATAAGGTTTGGTGTTATTTTACATCTAGTATCCTACAATATGATTTTGTGTAATTAATTAGTAAAAATAAAAGAAAGTTACATGAAAGGAAGAAGTAATGTTGTAGCTTCATTAAGGATGGTAAATGTAAAAAATGAAGTAAATTAAAATGAGAAATGCATTTAATGACAAAATTTACCATAAAAATTATGAAGTCAAAAATTTCCATTTAAATGTTTTATACTAAGCATCACATAAACTAGATAATAATAATAATTACGATAAAATCTTTAACACTTTAATATATATTTATATATTTCATGAGTAATTTTAACGTTTTTAAAGTAGAGGTTATTCATAGTTTTTAAATATACTAATTATATATTCATTGGTTATATATAGAACTAATAATATGTTAAAGTACATTATCTTGTTCTTTTTATTAAGTTTTGTGCAAAACATATCAAAAAACATAATACTGGGCTTATCACCTGTTAGGGATATATACTTGTAAATAGGATAAAAATATAATATGTGTACATTATAATATATAGTTATATGTAATGTGTAATACATATATTGGCTCTGATTATATCGTAGGTGCTAACGATTTATATGGAGTAAACATGCATATAGGACTTCGAGTATATAATTACTATTTTCAAAAATTATAAGCTAATCATATTTTCTGTTTATTAGATATCTTTATTTAGTATAATATGTTATATTAGAACATGTTTAACAAATTGATAACAATTGTTGAGTTTTTAAAATTTAAATACAACGTTTTCAACTCTAGTATTTGTAACTCAATCAATGGTCACAGGTTATTATTTAAATCACGTTTTCAACTGACCTTTTATTTATATATAGGTTGTTTTTATAACATGTTAAATATGGTTGGAATCAGGAAAGAATAAGGGATTTACTTTTATTCGTTACAACAGTTAAATAATATAATTAGTCAATTATATATAGTTATATAAGGACCTTATGCGAGAGAGTATTATATTATTAATATATATAAATAAGTATATATATATATAATATTATTATATATATATTATATATTTAATTATATGAAATTATACACTGGGGTGAGTGATGATATTATATATATATTATATATATATTATTATATATATATATATATATAGTATATTATTATAATATATATATTTATATATATATATATATAGTATATTTATATTATATATATATATTAATAATTAATATATATATATTACCTATTATATAGAGTACCTTATATATATATATACTAATTATTATATATAGTATATATAATTATATATGGAATTATATCATTTTTGATGAAATATTTTAAAAAATTTCTCATTATTTTGGGTTATATTATTTTTAATTCTAAATTATTATTATAAAAGATTATTTTATCTCTATAGACCAGAATTACAACAAGTCTTAATAAATTGTTTGATAATAATATTACACATTATAAATTAATTATATTATAATAAAATGGAACGACTATCAATTAATATCTTTAAAATATGAAATCAGATGGAAGATTAGATCACTCAGCATAATATATTAAATTTTTAATTAATAAGAACAGAATCAGGTATATTAATATATATTATATATATATAATATATTATATTATATATATATATTATAATATATTTATATATATATTATAAGTATATTTTAATATATAATTATATATTATTTATATATAATATATATAGTATTAATATATTTAATAATATATATTATTAAATAATATAATATATATATTAATAATTATATATATATATATTATATATATATATATTTAAGTGATTGAACGGGACGATTAGGAAATTTTTGCCAATGAGATGACGATAATATTAAAGTTATAGTAAATGGCAGTTAAAAAAAAGATGAGGACTGAACGTATAAAGATATAATATATGAAAAATTATATTATTATATATTAAAATATTTCTCTCGGAATCAACACTTTTGTATCTCATAATATTTTATATATCTATTAAATTCATATTATAATGTGTTAGCATGTCTTTTATATATATATATTATATAATATTAAATATTAATATATATATATTATATATAATATATATTAATATATATACTATATATAATAATTAATATATTATAATAATATATATATATATAAATATATATTATATTATAATTTATATTAATATTATAATATAATTTAATTCCTCCATATAACAAGAATATAATGTATAACATATAATATATAGTAAATATTATTGCAAGGGTTATATTTCATATATTTAGAATTTTGGAAAACAATTAATTATTCGGGGCTCTATTATACAAGGGTGATAAGACTATGTGAGTAGATCAGGGATTTCATACCCTTTCTCAGAAGATATCTTTAACGTAGAGTAAAAAATGTTTGAATAATCCTTAAGTAATATTTAATTTCTAAATATATAATAATAATAATAATAATATATAAATATAAGTAAATAATAAGTATAATAATTGATAATAATACAAATAGTATATATACACTATATATATTATATATATATTAATAGAATTTAAGAATTATATTTATATTAATGGAATAAATGAGAAGATATGTTTGTGGTCCGTAACGATTTCTTATAAGGTAAGGTGTGTATGTTATAGAGTCATGATGTATAGATATATATAATAATACTAAAAGTATTTAGACAGGGTAGAACTTATATAATGTTAAGGTATTATTTTTCGCAAAGTTTGCTCAGATGATATAAGCTAAATTGTGCTACTCAGTTTAGTATAATAATTGATTAGTGAATTAGTAATATATATATTTATAATATTTATATAAGATAAGGAGGGAGACATAGTATCAAGTTTATGATTGATAACTAGCAGTTCATATATCTGATTACTTCTAACTAATCTATTAAACCATGGTTCTAGATATATCGTATTAACTATGTTCATCATATATTGCATTATATTAAGGTTCTAAAGATGACAGTTATGACGTTTACGGGGAGTGGAAAAAAATGTATACTCATTCATGCCATCACTCTCGCTAATTATTTTCCATTACAGCTAATCAATCGTTATATGCAGTAGGGGTAAACTTCACTTGAGAGCAAAAGCGGGCTATTCATCAAGACGAAAGTTGGAGTTTATTACTTAACTTCCTTAGGTATCTCCTATTAAAATTGACATTAAGAATTATATGTCTGGCCTTCTTTGACCCAAAAAACAATCACTAGCAACTTCTGTAAATATATACTTTACCTATTCTCTAAATAGGGTTCTGTTATTGTATAATTTTCTCAACTGAAAAAAGGCAATTCATCTTCGGCTTAATCTATTTCCACTACTCAAATACCCCCTTAGATTATATGATACGATTCTGGCATATTTTTCACTTCCTTTCTATTATTAAAACTCCAACAGGTGTCCTATGTCCTCATTTTTGCCTGTGATTACACATTTGATCGGTAGTGCATATGCCACTGAAAGTCTATGATTAAGTTGATAGGAAAGACGTAGTGTGGCTACTTAAGATATAGGCATTTCCTCCCAAGTTTTTTATGTTAAGGGAGTTGTAGACCTTCTGTAGCTCCATCCATCAGCCCTTCAGCTTACAAATACAATAATACTTATCCTATGTCTCATACTAAGCACTTTCCTCAGTGTTGAAGCTCGCACATGCCAACCTATTCGAAAAAACAAGGAAGCCGCACTGGTCTTTCCTAACTATCGCGCTATAGCTCTCTCATTGTTATTCTATCTAAGATCTTTGAAACCGTCTCACTTCACTTCTGTACATTATCTGGAACTCATTCCTTTTTAAGATAGCCAGTTCGGCTTTCAGCGCTCGAGGTTCTTCTGGGATATATCTTTCTATTCTAACGATTTATGGTCTTTCGAGCTCTTTGGAACCTACGGGGAGACTTGCGTTTGGTGGCGCTTGACATATTCAAAGGAATTTTGGACCAGGGTCACTGCTCTCGGCAAGCCTCCCCTCCTGTTGGGTTTCCTCCTTTCCTCTTTGCTTAATTATAGTCTTCAGCTTTCTTTAATCTCTAAAATAGCTGTTGTTGAGTGGGGCGACTTCTTCTTCTTTTTTCTGTCAATAGTGGTGTTACTAAGGGTTTCTGTCTATCTCCTACTTTTTCATTAATGACTTCCTCTCTATCACTTCGTCTCTAACCATCATATACGCGATGAAAATCGACCCTTCATTTTTCAAACTCTTTCCAGGTCTGCTTCCTCTTTTTACGCTTTTTCCCCCTGAAAATTTTGGGCCTTTTCCCTCGGGGGGGGTGTTAATCCTTTCTATTCTTATCTCTGCTGATCTGGATAGAATTTCCGGATGTGGGGTCGTCTGAACCTTGTGAAATTTCAATTCTTTGAAAAACCACCTGAAGGCAAATCTCCTTCTCTAAAAAAGCATTCTAACTTTCCATCTCTTTCGACGGTTCTCATCGGTCTCTCCTGTTGACAATATAAACATCCTTGACCTTAACATAAACAAAAAATGTCTTGGAAACGTCATGTCACAAAACGTTGCTAGGGCGGCCTCAAAGGAACTGTGGAGTTCTGTTTAGACTGGCGAGACTTTTTTCCCTCTTCCTCAGTTGCTCCAGCTATACAAGGTCTCATCCGCCCTGTATGGAGTACTCGACTCTCATACTGCGCGCGGGGGGGGGCAGGCCTCTGGTTTCACCGGCTTTGGATGGGTCTGAGTCAACGGCCAAATGGCTTATAAACTGTTCTGTTGGTGCTCTTATCTCTATTCTATAGGCAACCGCAGCGGCAAATAGTGCTCGGGGAACTTAATCATATTGCGAAACACCAACCTTTACGACGCCTCGTAGCACAAGGATGCGTAAACTTGCGCATGAGTTTTGTGTGTTGATATTGGTAACGTCCAGGCTAGTTCGCTGTGGTGCATCCTTCTTTCCCACCCGGCTTTTGGATTCTCTTCCATCTTCTGCATGTCCTACTATATATTTATATATCTCTAATACCTCAACGTAAATAATAAGGGACACAATGAACGTTTTTATGAGTTTATAATTATAGATATATAGGAAGATAGAGAATAATGACCAATGAGAGATAAGGCTTCTACTTGAGGCATTTCAAAATTCTCAACTTCTTCAAGTTACACAAATAGGGCCTCTCGCGGACCTTGGTGATTATTTGGTGTTGTTTTGTAACTTTATTTTGATAATTAAAATTAAGATACATAGTTAAGAGTTTCATTCAATAACGCGTAGCTAGAAATAATAAGGGTGCTAATTCTAGGAGAGTGGTGTAAGCGTTCTTAAGATTACACACTTTTTCTCCTCTATATCTATTTAGACATAGTCAACCTTAATATGTATACAAAACATCACTTTTAGATTATGCGGGAGATATGAACTCTGGTACTATATTCTCATGTAATTCTTTATTTATAAGATAAAAACCTCGGTGACTAAGGGACAATATTCGACAGCACACTGCTGTACGCAACCATTTGTGATCAGTCAACACGAAACCATAAACTTCTCTTTTCCTCTAAATTCCATTTCCTCATCTATCTCTCTTCTTCTTTACCAAATCACAACTCACTCTAACAACTTAAATTTAACTTTAGAATTCTATGACTCACAAAAGTAGAATTTATCAAGACTTCAAACATCTGTTCTAAAGAAAATTGAAAAACCGACCCTAAAACTATTTCCAAATTCGCTTCCGAGTACTGTATGGCCAAGAATATTTCAGACCAATACCTATTTCTTAATGTCTCTACACATATCTCTGTTTATATATATATATTATATACTATCTATAACTATATATAACTATTACTATTATAAAACTAATAATCTACTAAACACTAAATTAATACATTTTACAAAACTAACATATATGTACTATCTAGACTAATATATTATATATATATATATTATATATTATATATTATATACTACTAGACTCTCACATTATTTCATATAACTCGTTTCCCTACCGTTTACCATACTTTGTATTTCATCACAGCAATATGAAATTCTAAATTATAGCTACCTTTTACTATTAATGAATCATTATATACCAAAGAAATAAATCGCATCGTGTACTTTGCCTATCATAATAGATATTCTCCATATTTATAAGTCTCTTTTTTTCAACTCGTACATTCATATCGTGGTACTCTCCCTAACGATTCATAGACATTTTCTGTCGTATTATAAAGAATATGATAATGGTTGCTCTCACCGGTAGAGAGAGCAGGCGAATAGCAAGAGAGACGCAGATAGCATCATGGGAGCGTAGAGATGTCATTGGCATTGAGGCATGAGGGGACAGAAGAGATGAAAGTAGGATAAGCGTAGGAGAGACGAGACGAGGACGAGCAAAGCAAACTACTACCAGTGAGAGTGAGAGAGAAGAGAGAATGAGTTAGAATACGAATACATTCATATTAAACTTTTCAAAGAGAAATTTAAAGATCTTTCAGAATATCAATATAAGTAGTAATGCCTTTCTGCGGAAACAGACACAAGGATCAACAGTAACGACTTAGATGAAGAAAGAAATTTTGTAATTTCTTACCAACTCACAGGCAAAAGATTTTCAATATTAAGTCAAGTTAAAGTAATGTGAAATTATTATAATTTCTCGTATAACATAGGGCATAAATCTTAAGGGATTATTCGTATGATGTTATAGTAAAGAGAATGGTATGATAACTAGGATAAAGAGGAGAGTTGTAGGTAATAAGTAATATTGATGTAATCAAAAAATTTATAGAATAATGTGAGAATAAAGATCGGTGTTCAAAGATGTTGTCAAATGGAGGATAATAAAGTGTAGATAATAAGACTAGCTTGGCGAATGGTGACAAGAAACGGGGCGAAGATTAGGTAAACTTGAACACCTCGGATAGAATGTCATATCACCAGAGAAAACAATTACATATGGTAGCAACAAATACTAAACTAGTTAACTATGTTTTATGATATCATTTTTATTATTATCATATCATATATACCAAAAGTCTGACATAATATCTCAAACTACCTAACTATATATATGAGTGAGGGGTATAGAAGTTATTATATATAAAAAATACATATTTTCTCAGAGCGCTCTACAATAGTTTAATTTTCTGATATTATTAGACTCGAAATTATTAACTTATGTAAAATATTTATTTAAATAAAGTAATTATTTATATACAAAACATGCTAATATAAAAAAATTAAAACAGAGATATATATAATAATATATTATTAATGAGCATAAATATTTATTTGAATCTTGTAATTAGATATACTTGATTTCTTTTCTTTCCCACAGTTATTATAATTATATAAAATCTCATCATTGCCTTATGTACGGAGTAATTCTATACTAGATATATAAATATATATAGGCAAGAAATTCTTATATTTGTTCAGTTAATCGGGCAAATAATCGTAGGGGGCAAAATTGACGATGAGATGAGATTGGATAAAAAACTTATGCCGATTTTTGCCTGGAGGATGAGCGATGACGATTAATCGTCCCATCCCTGAATTATATATATATAATATTAATTTATTATATATATATATATTATATATTATATATTATATTATATATAATATTATTATATATATATAATATATATATATTAATATTATATATAATATTAATATAATATATATATATATATAATATATATATATATTAACGCAAACCAACTTCTTTTATACTCACAATTTAATAACTGGGGTAAGGCGTCGCGTGCGAACCGTGAAACAGAATAAGTAGTAGAAAGTAATATGACGACAAGTCATAAAAAAAGCTCCATATCAGCTTACCATTCCCTTATAATATCCTTTCAAGGGAGTTGTCCTCCAGCATTCAATAAAGATTCGACACCCTCGGAGCACAAGGAAACAAAACAGACACCTATATACTTAATAGCGGTATGTTTAAGTCATTTAACGATGTTTATAAAATACATTCTTCACAGCATAACAACGTCCCTAAATTGTCTCATATATATATAGAACATATTGTCGTTAGACTAATACATTACAGGTTCTATAATTCGCAGACATAGTTTCACGTATGAGGCTTATATTTAAATTTAACGTGATCAGGTAAGCCAAATATCCCTTACATGGAAGCTGCAAAAAGCCTATGGTAATATATAGGTAGATACGTATATGTATAATACAAGTAGAGTCGTTATTAGTTATAGCTAGTTGAGACGTCTGTGTAGAGTCGTTCATAAGATAGCCGGAGTCTCACAGGTAGGTTTACAGCATATATTTATAAAATAGTAGTGATTTACTAGTAATAAAATATCATAAAGATATAACATACAATTATAGTGATAACTATTTATATATAATGACGAGTATAAATCTACCTCCTACGGTATCACTCACATCTATGAAAAAGTATTACATCATAAATAATCGTGATGTGATGTGGTTGAGTGGGGTGGTAGGTGTTTCTTGTCGAGTATTTCTGCCTGGCGGCATTTAGATAGAGGGCCCACTTATATTGTATGTACGTATAATGTTCCCGTTAGATGATTCTTTTTTTTTTCGTACTTATTTTTTTTTTAAACTCCAACATTCCGAACTGGTTTAAGATGGGGTGGATACTACATTGAATTTATAGTAGTGACGGACAAATTGAATGTCAAGTGGTTGTAAGTTGAAATATTTTAAATAATTTTTTTTAAAATGCAATGTTTATCATGTAATAATATACAAAAAAAAAAATCTTCTATTTTTAACATGAGATTGGATTCGGAAATCTGAAGTACAGTGCAAAAGTACGTCAGTCAAAGGCGCTGACATGACCGATCGAAATACACAATTATTGATGCTGTAGTGTGCAAGTGAAACAGGAAGTTCTAGAATAAAATAAGTAATGTAAGTTGGAAGTGTTGTATATAGCACGAATTTATACTGAGTGGAGTACATATAAAAGAGGGACGGCTAATATGTGTCAAAAGATATATATGTTGGTTCAAGAAAGTTTGTATCAAGAGAAAGTGTGTGAAAGACGAGTTGCAGCAGAGCTCATCTTACATAAAAGAAGGTGGGTAAATAATAGAATGATTACACAAGGAAATATCAAAGAGCTGGAATCACGCATTTTTGAACTACCAGTGAACAGATAGATAAAAAACTAATTAAGATAAATTGATCGCGAAGTCTTAATGTGTGCGGAGTATATAAAAATAGAATTTGAAAGCGTTCACGCTGATAGTGGTATAAAGAGGTTAATGTTCCTATAAGCCACAAATACTGGTAAAAGTAAACAGGACACTTAACCAAAAATAAAATACCAAAAAATGGAGGGGAGAGGGTCGACTCTGCTTTTCCATATTCCACTCAACATTCCTCCGACCACGTTAAGGGAGCGCGGGTGGTATCACTGCCATACCTCCCCCGCCAGAGAACACGATTCAACCTCAAAACATTCCCTAAAAGAAGTAGAGTAGTCTACTCCGGAGTAGACTTTCCCACGAGGTCAGGGGGTGAGTGATGTCTTCAGAAATAGTCCTCAATTACGTTGATCTTGCACAGAACGCTTCTCTCGGATCGATCACCCGTGAGACAAGGTACCCCAACGCAAGACATATACGACATTCATATTTGCGCGTATGCTCTCTCTTGTATGTTTATATCATAATAAAAGAAATAAGTAACAAACACAATGTGACATGGAGACTTGTGAGTGCGTAAACCTACAAAAGGTCCTCATACTCATGTTTCATGAATCTTGTCAGATAGCACGCATAACTCTAAGTGTATGCATTAGTTCAGTTCGACTTCATAATTCATACTAATTAGAAATATATATTAAAATACAAAAACAAAAATAAACATTTTTCCCAAAAAACTAGAAGTTTAAATTTCAATTAACAAGCATCCTAAAATAATAGTCCATTAGTATTAATAATCCCTTCTCTTATATACTATTTTAATATCACTATTATTAAGTATATGCCTCTCTACATTTTCTTTATTCACTATATCTAATTTTATACATATATATTTTATAAAAATATTAAACGCTTATATTATTATTTCATAACTATCACAGCATAACATTAACACAGAGGTACGGTGTATTATAGTATTATTATTTAGCTTCTCACCCTATATATATATTTTTAATATCTGAGTGATTCTCATGGCGTAAAGTGAGGATAACTGTGTACGAGGTAGTAGATCATGGGTTGCAGTATTTCATAAAAATTTAATGTGATGGTCTAAGTATGGTGCTATTTCTTGACTCTGTCGATTCTATACTGTTAATAGTAAGCAAAGGGCGGGGTTATGTAGTAGATGTGCTCGTCTGTTCCACTCGACAGAGAAGATGAACGGGTAGACTTGTGACATGCAGAGTGTTCCTCATCATCATCAACTTTTCGTCTGGAATTTCGCCACAAGTACATGAATGAGTAAGTCAGCCCACAGGGTGGTTGGTTTGATTTACCGTTTTCATTTCTTATTTATATAAAAAGTCAAAAATTAGAACGTGTATTCCTAATATAATAAAGTTACAATATTAATTTAATTTTGTTATTTTGTTTAGATATTAGATTTATATTTGACTATTATTTACGAGCTTTACATGATTTGTATAATTCAGGCCACAAAGTTGGCATATATGTTGAATTATATTTATGACTAAATTCGCTATGAGGTGCTCTGAGTGAGTGATCACGGACACTTAACAGTGCGAGCAGATGCATTTAATACCAATCACACGCGCGCAGCAAGTACACGATCACGGATCCAATAATTATTCTACCTCGACACCGCACTAATTAATCACTCACACGGATATTACGCTTGGTCTAAGATCTCTAATAACAGACACGCATTCGCAATGATTATTATTAGATTTTTAATTTGATTAAGAAGTTATCTCTCTCTTATTTTAATTATATATGTCTTGTGTAATTATAAGAGGTCCTATTCATTCTGCATCGGTGCTTAATGTCAGTCTAGCTCGAGTCTTATCTCTCTCAGTGTGGGGTTTCAGTAGTGGTATGTATATAGTCGATTCTCTTATCTATCTCTCGTCTTCTATTATTATTTTATATTTTCACAATATTATAATATATTTTAATATCATAATAATGTTTTAATAATATATAATATATATATATATAATATATATATATATAATATATATTAACTATAATAGTAATGTTATGTGTTAGATATAGTAGGTGAGTTTAACGCTGAGTAGTGTGAGTGATATAGTTATAATGATAGTAGGAAGTTGTTGGTAATAGTATATTATTAATCTCGTATTGTACTTTTACAATTATCATTTTAAAAGTTATCACTTTCGACCAATTTTTTAAAGCTTATGATATATATATATGGAGTGTGTATAAGTAATAGTTATAGATATTTAGTTTATATATATATATATGATACTATATATATTACTGAGTGAATATATATATATATGGATGAAAGTTTGGTAGTATATATAATATATAAACTGGATATGGGTAGCTAAACGTTAAGTTAGTGATGAGTTGAGTAACGGTGAGTTGAGATAGTTAGGTATAGTAAATGGTATAGAGAGTAATGTATGTGAGTGAAGGAGTCAAGTAATGAGCTGTGATATAATGTAGATAAGGTTAATAAGGGACATTTAGTATAATTATAAGAGTATTTAGATGTGCTGCGCGTGCTTCTAGAGGGAGAAATATGAGTATAGTAGATTAGATATGAGGTAAGTCGGTTAGGTAACGAGGTAGGTGTATTGAAAGTAATGAAGGCTGTATATTATTCAATTTAAAAATCTGTATAATGTGAAATTGTATTCGTATAAAACTAAAAAAATTAATAGAGAAATATAATTTAAAAGGTATATTTTTTTTGATGATTAGAAAGATGTATATAATCGTAATTAGGTTAGTATAGTAAACAATATATTTGTCATAATAACATAGCACTTGTCGAGGGGTGACAATCAAATATAATGTATGTCTACTTATTTTCTTATAGCCTAGTGAGGGTAGTGGAATAATTAGCTTATAGTTAGTTATTAGCTCTCTGACTCAGATATTGTAGGCTTGGTTATTCAGTGCTCATAAAGATAGATGAATTATCTGAGTAATTCTATTTTATTTATATTTGTTTATTGAAAATTAAATTTGAGGACTACTATTGCACAATATTTGGACGCTAATATAAATGTTATGACTGAGATATCATAATATATAACAAATTTGCATTAGGGATGTATAATACATATGTCAATTAATCTATTTCTAGTGGGGTATGAGAAATAGACAAAAAATAGCGCTTTGAAAGAAAAATTAAAACGAAAAAAATTTAAAAAATTAATGTTTTTTACTGATATATCATACTTATGTGGATTTCATTTTTAATGATTTCCAGATATGTAATGAGGTTTAAAGTAAGTTCAGTATATATATAATATAATGTTATGAATGTGAGAAGCTGAAAGTTATTTATAAGTGACTTTAATTATCGTCACTTTATTTAACAGATGTGAAAGATGTTTGTATGTCTATGTAACTGATCAAACTCATTCAATCACAGAATGATAAATAGTGGTGGTGAGAACAGATTTTTATATAAGTTTTATTTCGTGATTTATAAATTCGTAGTACTATTAGGTTAGAGGCAGTTTTATAACGTTATCTCAGTAGTATGTTCCCTTTGATGAATTTTAGCTTATTTCTCGTTTGATTGCACATGGTTTGGAAACTACACTATGATTGTTCCGGATATCTTGCACTTATTTAGCTATACGTAGTGGTGCTCGATGACATATTTAATATTATTTTTCAATTCTAAAGAATTAAGCCAAGTGTGGAAGTGAATACTTAGGAATAGATTTGGTTAAATCTTTAGAAATAAATTAGTAAGTTTGTGCGACCGGAGAGACAGAGTTCTAAGAAGATCAACAGATGTATTTGGATTCGTTGAATGTGTTGCCTTATGGGATATGTGGTAATAAGGTTCTTGTATCACATTAGTTTTATGACAAACGAGCAATTTTGGGATCCTCTCCCTATTTAGTAGTTGGACTCCATAAGTCCACTGTGTGAGACAAAACTTAAAAGTTAAAATAAATGCTTTCTTCCACCAACAGTTATTGTAGCCTTGTTTTGCTGGTCAAGTCAGCTTCTTTCGGGAATTCTGTTCACGTCTTTATGAAAGTCCTATTATATATTATAGATTTTGATATGTTGACGATCATTCATTGAGACTCAAAGTGAGGCTGATTATCTAGATGTAAAGTTATTTCTTAAATTATAATATAATAGTACTGTATAATATATTGAGTAATTAATTTATTTATTTCTCTATTGGAAATATACATGTCGCCAACACGAAATAAGTTGACATACTTTGCTATTCTAAAACTGCGTAATTATGGAAATAAAGTATAAATAATACCTTTTATTCATATATCAGGCGTGAAGTGAACTAGATAATTGAAGCATGTGAAGTATAACTTTTACGATAAAATAAATTG
>JABUQX010046775.1:20000-22827 GCA_015478945.1 Trachelipus rathkii
TATTGTTTCTATGGCCTACAGTTTTTGTGAAGATGTTGTTATAAGTGTTTATACTTGAATGAATAAGGTATTGGAAAGAAAAGAGGCGTGTATAAAAAGGTTTAATAGGATTTATAATAGATAATATAAGGATATAATAAGACCCCAAAGTTAATAGTCAATATAATATATAATAAAAGAACAAAGATACACTCTGGAAATCATCACGTTCCGCCCTCAGGAAGGCTCGCAATAAAAACTGACTGGTTCGATATCGAAGGAAAAGAGTAATTAGACACTGAACAAATAAATGTAGTGAAGTGTCTGTGAAACTAAGAGCTCAGATGCTACTTAGCTCAATTGTGATGAAATTTATATCTGAAAGTCTTGACGACAGTATCTTCTAAAAACATAATCTTGGCTTTTTTCAATTGATGTTTGGAATTAGACTGGAACTGAAATAGGAGCTTGTGTTTATCGGAAACCAGAATGTTGTCCTTGGATAGGAAGGTTGCCCGGGGATCGGATCCATAAAGTAATTTACAAATTTAATGTTACATTTATGATTTAAAAGAATTAAGTAAAAAGGTGGTATTAAAAGGAGAACTCACCCTAGTATTGAAACAAAGCTGCGAGGGGACCTACGAGCCAGTTAAAGTCGGCAAACTCCTATGGATCATAAGTTTTTCTGTAATATATGATCCATGATTAATCTACCATCCTTATAATATTACCTATTTATGCTATACGTTTTACGTTATATTAACACATATCATTAAATATTAAATTAATTAAATTAAGTAAGGTGGTGACCCACCTGGGGATTTTTCAGAAGATATCTTGAATTTGGTAATTGCCGATGATAAGTACAGCAATCGCGACTTATTATAAATATTTATTAAATGAACTAGGCAATATCAAACTAAAAGACTAATAATTAATTAACATAATAATTTTCACAAAACTCGGTGACAATAAGAAAAGAATATTATATTAGTAGAATGATATTCCATTTTATAAAGGTTTTAATATAATAAAAGATAAAATGAAGAAAACCACGCAGTTTAACCTTTATATCGGTATTCACTTATTGGGATCATACCAAAGAAGGTCATTTCATATACTATAATTGAAAAGCAAATGAAAGTTAAAAATAACAATGAGAGGAATCATAATGTAAATGATCTCCTTTATATATATATATATATATATATATATATATATATATATAGAAGAAAGAAGATATAAATAAAAAAATTTTTATATATATATATATATATATATATATATATATATATATATATATATATATATATATATATATATATATATATCCTCTAAAATGCTAATCTTGAAGCTTAAAGAAAATAAAACTAAAAAATTTATATATATTTTAGTAATAATTTTCATTAAATAAATATCAATCGAATTATATTAATCTTTCTATTTTTATTAATATTGATTTTATTATTGAAATTAATAATATTAATATCTTTTAAAAATTATATATATATATATTATATATATATATATATATATATATATAGCATATAGCATATAGCATATATATATATATATATATATTTAAAGCAGTATATATATATATATATATATATATATATATATATATATATATATATATGTGTGTGTACACTGTGTATAGGGGTATAGATGTCTGTCTGTGTGTGTTTGTGTGAATGTGTGTGTGTTTGAGTAAGGTTAATAAAATAAATGAACACATTTTAAAATATTTACCGAGTACTCCCAAAACAAAAATACTGTTTCATAATTGAAGTTGCTATAGCCCGGTAAATAATGAATCCAAGGCAATTCCTTATGATGGCAATATGTAACCTTCACACTTTAAACTTAGACACTGTTCTTGCCGGTTGCATATTATATTATATTATTTAACTATAGAGTCTGGCGATAAACAAAAGCGTGTTGCTGTAATAGCGTTACATATGTGTCCCTTGGATAAGGATTACCATTTTCAAGACGGCAACTTCTGGGTATTTGTGTATCGTATCGTATAGTTATACAAGGACACTGATGATGGTAAAGATCGCCATAGATATGGTATGCCTCGTTCTGTTCGGAAAACTCAGACCATCAATGCTGTAAATGAACGAATTGAGCGAAATTCTCTTCTTAAGCAAAGCATCATGTCACCCGAAATGCAAATACCTAATAATTTCATTTGGCACATCATCAGAGAGGATCTAAGACTGAGGACTTACAAAAGGCGCACCAGGCATTCTCTCACGGATGCCCTACAGAAAAGCAGAAGAGGAAATTCCAAACTCCTTTTGGCTGAGTACAAGCATTACTGAAGTCGAAATATTCTTCAGTCGAAAAATTCTTTTTACAGACAAAAAAAAAATATATATTTACCTTGGCAGAATGTTCTAAAAATACGACAGGGTGTATGCTACATCATTTAAGAAAGCAGCAAAACGCGTAACACATGTTCAAAGACGTCATCATCTGGCTTATGTGATGGTTTGGTGGGGGAACTGAGTTACGATAGGGGTTACAGGCAACTTGTTTTTTTTTTTTTTTTTTTTTTTGGGAAAGGTGTTAAAACCTCTGCAGCCGTGTACCACCAGCAAACCGTTCTGAAAGGTGTGGTAAAACCACAAGGTCAGAGACCCTTTTCTAAAATGAACAATAGACCTTTCAACCGAATTCAACACTGGCACATAAATCAACATCTACTCAAGCTTAGAGAGCTGTTTTAATAGCCCAAATGGCCGACAGGAAAAATGATCGGCAGGTCAAATGTTCAAAAATTCCGCACAGCCCGCCGTGCAGGTGTTAGGTTGTGTTAGTTAGTTATTGAAGCGCT
>JABUQX010046776.1:0-25015 GCA_015478945.1 Trachelipus rathkii
GAGAGAGAGATGAGATACTATAAACTATCGCACATATGTATCTACTAAACTAATTTAGAATTAAAATCAATTGCAAGTAGCTGAGAATGAGGAGCAAAAGCGTCCATGGAGCGTAGAAATAAAATAAGTGTCAGACTTTTTTCATGGCTCAAGTCTGGAACTATTATTCACTCATTATTGATTCAGTATTACGTTCGAGTCTGTAGCAGTCTCTGTTGTCATTGTTAATTTTCTATTAATTTATTATCTATTTTATCTGTGAATGTATTGATCTCTCATATAATTTTGATTAAGAGTTTAATTATTGTTGTAGATTATTATATAGATCTTTTTTATCTTATATTACCATGATATAATTTGGATTACATTTTTTTCACCAATATCTTACAAACAGTTTAGGATAATGACGTATACAAATGGCAATTCAAATAATATGAGGACAAATTAGTTAATAATTGGTTATCGATATTATTACTGTACAATACATATAATTAATAAGTCCAAACTGGCCCTATTTATTCTAGTTAATACAGGATTCTCTTATAATACATAATAATGGAATAATATCATTCATAACATTTATGCTTTCGCGCCAAATATTAATAAATAAATAATATTATATTCATAACCAATTAAATCGCTCAAACTTACCGCTCTTAGCTAAGCCGAGTACATGAAGCTTGTTACAAAATATTATGTTATTATATATATCTGTAATATAGAACATAACTAACTTTATAATCCAACATATAGACCTCCGAAGTTTCTTCGACGTAAAACTAACTAGATCAATCAACAACAACAACATCATTTAATTAATTATTATTATTGAAATTATCTATAGTATACTATATATACTATGATTGGTGATTAGGTCAATTGGTATATAAAGTATTACGTCGCATATATTAATTTCATTCATTCTAATAAATTTTCTATATTATATACTTTATATAGATTATATTTTAAAGCCCATTTCTTTTACCGTATATATATATATATATATATAGTATATATATATATCTAGCGTTGAAATATCATTATTATATGAATCCATATATTTTCTATTATTATATTTTACTATATTTTAATATTAATAATATACACACGTAGTATTATTAATTATATATTATAATATATTAATCTATATATTATATATATATATACATTTAGTGAGATATATGGACATAGGATTTCAAATTTAAGTAGTATAGGTAGGTAGGGCTATAATTAAGATTGAAGTATGCATAATTATATATTAATATATTATAATATAATACTATATCCTCACATAACTCATTAATTATATTAATGATGCACTTAGTTATGCCCCATATATATTTTTTTTAAATTACACATAGCATTTCTCCTTTAAAACACCCCTATTAATATATATATATTATATATATAATTAATATTACAAACTCCTCTATTTTCCTATATATTAATATTATATATCCCCCCATATATATATATATATATATATACACTATATATCCCCCCTCAAATTATTTAGTATATATATTTAATATTATATTTATAAAACCAGTAAATAAATTATGTGGTCTTTCAAACCCAATTATATTGTACACCTCTATACAGTATAAATGGCTTAAAAGGCAACAAGGTGATAAATAATATAATGTTACGAAAAATAATCAAAAAAGCAATTCCATTAATACTTAATAACCATGAAAGGAAAAAAAATAAAATATATGACACTTCTAACAATAGACAATTAAAAAATATCTAAATATCTGATGATCTTTCGTTTTGAGATATTGTATAAAGGTATTATTTTAAAAAAACATAAAAAAAACCTTTTTACAAATGAAATTCCAATTTTAATCTAAAAATATTTTTGCCTTATATGTATATATATATGAATATTAATAGTATATATTATATATATATATATATATATATATATATATATATATATATTATATATATATAGTAATATATTTATTGTGATCTTTTATTTAGTATATCTTATGATGTTTTTATATATTGTGTTTAAGTACACGTTTGTTCATTTATTCGTTCAGAGGAGTACTTCTTAGACCTTTTGGAATCTACTTTACCAGAAGAATTTTGATTATTAACAGCTTTGGACAGCCGTCAAATAATGCTATATCTATATATATAGACATTATATATATAATACAGTATAAAGCTCTATGTATGTCAGTGTACGAAAGTGAATCAAAATCGTGATGCTGTGTAAAAATAAATTTGTTAAAATAAAAACAAAAAAAAAAAAAACAGATTTAGGAAATATTCATTTTTTACATATTCACCTTCGAAAGGTTCAAAACTCGTAAACTTTCAAAAGACTGGGTTTGTTATCTTCACTATAACCGTCTAGCGAGTATGAAGAGAGCATGTGCACTCTTAAAAGCATACCAGTGTCCTGACAACATCTTTCGGCTAAACTTGGTCTTCCTCAAATTCTCTTCATAGCATTATTTGGGGAGCATATAAAAAAAAGGTCCAGAAGGGGGTAAGGCTAACGCACTGGCATAGTGGTATGAGGGGACCTATACCCATATGGTCGATAGGGAAAATGGGTAGACATTTGTGAAAAAAAAATAAAAATAAAAAAAAATAAAAAACATATTTAAGAGTGCAGGTTTATTCCAAGACATGAGTAATCTCAAACGTAACGGATCCAACAAAACTTAACTTAATCTAACCTAACCTAACCTATCCTAACGTCTGCGGCGGGCTGTACAGAAAATTTTTTGATATTGTGTCAACCTTTTTTCCTTTTGAAGCCCAAATCACTGGGATCCACGTCTTAAGCTGATTTTAATTCCTATTAAGCTTATTTTGAAATTTCTTGCAATGTTCAACTCTTCGCCACCCCACTGAAAAATGTCTTATGAAAAATTTTCTCGATGAACTACTTTACCAACAACATTAAAACTTTAGAAAAAAATAAAATATATTGATTTTTAACTTACACTGGATAGCTCAATATTCAAACCAGTCATTTTACTCCATTATAATAAGTTTTTTTTCCACCACCTCTTACGGGCAGAGCCCCAATCAAGGGGTGTAACTCAATTAACGTCTGAGCAAGACGAAGTCAAGAGCATTTCGTCTATTATAGCACTGTTAAATAAGAATAGACTCATAATTACTCCAATCTATCTTCATCCAATCGTAACCTAGTTGTATCGAACCTGGATGACCTCTCGACTTTGTTTTGGCGATTGCTCTATCCAACTTGAGGTACTTAATTTTTTTTTCAAGTTTTTTTTCCTACGGCCGCTTTTACGGATGAATAAAAAAAATACAGTATACATACATACAATGCATAAATATCATATATACATAAATATCATACACACATTATATATATATATATATATTACTGTATTATATATATAGTATATATATATATATATACTAAACTATATATTAATATATATATATACCCCTTATAAAATAAACCGAGTCGTCTATGGCACACCATTATATATTTATAATAAGGGTTATCATCAATTTTTTATTATATTTTATATATTTATATCTATAAATATATATATTGTATATAATTATACCATAAATAATAACTAAAATACTTCTGTTATTACTAACATCAACATTAACTTTGATATTATACAAGATACTTATATCATCACTTTTAGGAAAGACAAGGACACTGAGTATCGGAATAACATTAACATTAGCACTAATTACAAGTGTGCAACATATTCCGCACCCCCTATTGCATCCTCCCCTGCCTACGGAACACAAAGACTATTAACAAAGCCCATGTATATATATAAAATATAGACATTTATGTTCAATAATATATATAAATATGACATATAACCTATATACATATATAATAGTATATATCTATAAAATTATATATAATACTATACTATATATATAATATGATATATATATAATAATATCATATTTATATATAATATCTATAACTACATGTTTATTAATAATACTATATATATTATAAGGTCATTTAATTATTAATATATCTATTATATAATATATATATATATATATACTATATGACATATAAACTAATTTATTATATATATATATATAAGGTGAAATCTTTAGTAAGATTTATAGAGTATTAGTAGCGTTAATTAATACTATGCATGAATCATTCAACTAAATATCCTATATATATATATATAACATTATATATATATATATATATATATATAATATATATATATATATTATATAATTATACATTAGGGTAGATGCTTTACTGATAGGTATATATATATATATATACCCTATGATTTTAATAAAAATCTGTTAAGTATATATTTTATGTGATAAATTCTAAAAAAATAAATATAACTCTTGCTTTATAAAAAATTACACAAACACAAACACACACTATGGTAATAAAATTAATGTTAAATATCCTTCATGTAATTAAGTTTTCTCATTATTTATATATATAATGTCAATGTTATAAATGTATATATCTGGTCAAAAGACTTACTTAGGCAGTAAGAATATCTTCGATACCATTATACAACAAATTATATATTATGGTATATATAATATTATTTATATATATATATACTACTACATTATATATATATATTATATAATTAATATTATATCTATATTAATATACCCTAATAAATAGCATTGTTTAGATTAGTATTATATTATTACATATACTGGTATACATTAGTATTAAGTAATCACTTAAAATCTAGTATAATATTTATTATAGGGTATAGAATTATTAGCATAATAGTAGTATTAAGCATGTATATAAGTACAATATATATTATCATAATTAAATCATATAGTTAGTATATTATGTATTATTATACTTCATATACCTAAATATCTAATTTATCTATTCTGGTTATAGATATATTCTAGTATTTACAATCATTAAAGTATATTATTTTTATTATTAATTCTTATTAATACAGTAGATATATGATTATAATATTAATTATATACTATTTATTTTTTCATTATCACATACATATATATATTATATATTATATAATATATATATATTTATATTATATATTATATATATATAGTATATATATATATTCATATATAGTAATATATAGTCTATTACATTTTAGGTAAAGTATAAGATATAATACCCCCTATATATCCTTTATGCGACCTATATTTCTTTTATCTAACACATAAACCTATAACATCAATACTTAAAAATTCTTAATATAGAATATAAGGTTATAGCGCGCCGACTACAACTGATGTATCAAAGAACCGAGAGCTTCCCTCAAAGGATGCCAAGGAAGGGTCAAGACGCCTGTCAGCGGGGGCCAGCACTCCCGAGGGTTTTTAAAAGGTCACCATGTTCTGAATCTCCTATATTCCTCTAGGCTATAGGCTATATCCTATAGGATATCTATAGGCTATATCCTTTAGGATATAGGCTATAGGTTATAGTGAATAGGCTATATATTCTAGCTTCTAGCAGAGTTGGCCGCCAAACCTATTATTGTAGAATACCCGGTACAATTAGTCGTGCTAAACTAAAACCCCCTTCCTAGTGTTTACGTTATGGGCCCTTACGGTTGGAGTCGAGTGGTGTACATCTAGAAGGTGCTAGATAGCCTTTTCCTCTATGAGTTATTACCAATATCCCCCCTTTTGCTAGCCTTTCTAGCATGACATGTCCTAAGTCATAGAATACACCCTGGTATTTAGGCCTACCCCTAGGTTATAGGGTACCGGGGAGGTTCGATTCGTGTGTATTAGCAAGGTGTTGGATGCTTCCTTTCTATGAGTTAAGTCCTCCATCTTCCCCCCACCTCATCTCCTGCATCGAAGGGCAACTCCACCTTTTCTAGGTCACCTTTAGTTTCTAAAGTAATCACAGCATGGCTAACATTTTTAATTTCTGCTGGGAGCTATGAAGCCGAGCTCGGTGTTGGTCCCTAGGGTATGCTTTTGAGGTAAATGCCGAGTCATTGCCCTATTCTAGCCCTTTCAAGCGGTCTAGATGCGTGGCGTTTCAAGGAAAACCGTTGCGTTTTTATTTAGAACGCGAACAAGCGACGCAAACATGCGTTTTTTCCATAGATGCCGCGTACCCTTCGTTTTCAAAAACCTTATCTTACGCTTGTCAAACAGGGGTAGAATGTCTCAAAATACGATTCCCTCGTAGTTACTTTCCGTGGCGAAATGTGCTTGTTAAATCGCCAGAGTCCCCTCAATGGCCCCAGCCGGGGGTCATTTATGGGTCAAGAAATGAAGACATAAATGACATATCTTAAGCAAAAAAAGAAAGGGGTTTGGGTTTTCAGAAAGTCCCCCCCCCCCCCCAAATTCGGATCCCCTTTCTTCAAACTATGGCATATCTTCTTTTATATGTTGCAACAATTGTTGTTATGCTCAATGTTTCAAGGTCGCTACGTCAAAGGGGGGTGAGGTCCCCGCCCCCCTTAAATATTTTACAAAAATGGACTTAGAAAGCTGAAATTTGGTGAGTGTATAGAAGAGAATAAATGAAATAGATTGGCTATGTTAAATTATTTGGCGAAACCATATGGGGCGCGAGCCTGGAGCTGGTGGTTGCGGGTCCAGAAAATGGAATTCTGGCTCGCAGCTATATATTAGAACAAATGAGTGTCTACATCTAATGTTTTCAATAGGTGTAATGAACTCATTTTTTTCAGGGTTTCACGAACCCTAAAATGAGTTCGATGACCCCTCTAGAAGGGGTCCCCCTGAAAAAAGAAGAAAAAGCTTAGAAGAAGGACGAAAGAAGATAGATGTAGGAAAAAGAATAAGAAGAAAAAAAGAAAGGTCTAAGCAATGGGCTTGGTTCAAATGCTTGCATTGTATGTGTAGGTACCGGTACCGGTACCGTGTGTGAACCGGTGCGGTACCGAATTAGTAAAAATGTACTTAAACATTCTGATATTAGTGTACTTATATATGTTTTTTAATATAACATAGATCTCGTTTTTGAGGTTCCTAAAACTCTCAAATGAGTCTTGAGAACCCCTCTTCAGGGGTTTCTAATGAAAAAAGAAGAAAAAAAAGCGAAATTAATAATATTGCATTATGCTAATCACGGTTTCAACTCTCTAAACGAGTCGCAGGGTACTGGCATGACCGAACGCGAAGGTTGCCCCGCGCAACCGCCAGGCGTGCCCCGGCCCGGAAACGACGCGAGCGCCCGCAGGCGTAATATTACTGCGCGAACGCTAAATATATTTCGTAGTTGTGGATATGTATATATATAACACTTTTTTTTTTTTTAAATAAAATTGTTTAGTGGCAAGCTTTTATTTTCTTTTCAAGTAATCCGTTTTCTGTACTATGAAACAGTTATTTTATTTTATAACTTAAACTTTCTTATTTATTTTTTTATTAATTATTATATTATAAACCCTTGTTCACTGTTTAAATTTTTGTATTAAAACATATTTTTTTCTACCTTAAAGCTATAAACTCAATAAGGCAGTAGCGCAAATAGCCCCAGAGGGGCCCCTCCCTTCACCCTGACTATGCGCTATGTCTTTACTGCTTTATTGTCTTACTGTAAGGGTTTGTTTGCTTCAACTCTGTCCGAAACATACATTCTGGTGGAAAACATAACTTCAATTAAACTTTGGAATAATATATATATATATATATATATATATTATATATATATATATATTATATTTATAATATATATAATATATATATATATATATATATATATATATTATATATATTATATATTCAATAAAGACTAACATTAAGATCGAACATTTGAAGAAGTATCAGGACGTGTTAAATTTATGATCCCGTATATCTGCTAACTTGTTCAATATCTGGAGTAAGAGAATTTGGAAAAACTCTTTCTCGTTATTTAAACATCATTAAGGAGCATGGATAATTTTTGAACAGAACCGGGTCCTCCTATTGGCCTCAGGTACCAGTTTCGATGTCAAGGGAATTAAAAGAATACTCCTTTCCGCGGATACTTCAGCTCACACATTCTTATAAGAAAAAGAATAGACCTAGGCCAATCTATATACCTAACAAAGAAGAAGTGTTTACTTTTGTAGCAATGACTTCTTTCCCATTATAGCATTTATCTTTATATCTTATCTTGCATTCACTAATGCCTTACCTAGGGAATGTATAATATGACCATTATAATCTTTAAACACAGAACTATAATCTTTAAACATATACGAAAAAGTTCAAGTAGATCCATTTTTTTATTAAGTTCAAATATAAATTCTGCATGAACCTTGTAGTCAATATATAACGGAAAACAGGCAAATCACTGATAGGATTTTTTGTTTTGCGTTGCAGTTTTCGTCTTCTTTCGACCGGAAGCCTTTACAAACTCAAGTAGACGGCACATTCTAACTGCAATTCTTCGTAGAGATTTACTCCAGCAAGAATTTAGGAGTAGGTACCTGACATGTCTGTCTACTTAATTTAAAAGTAAGCTGACGGATTTATATACTCAAAGCAAAATTAATATTTTTAAGAACTATTGCAAAGAGAGAACATTCATTTTATACACTCTTTTATACATACTTTTCTTTTCTTTCCATTTTAGAACGGGCTACGGAGCTCATTGTTCACACTTCACTATCAACTTTAACAACGTGGGGCTATTACGGAGCCTTTTGAAATAGTGAATAAATGAACGTAGGCTCTCAGTGAGCTCATCTATCATAGACACGTCATATAATTAATATCTAAACACTAAAAGATATCTATCACATAAGCTAATCGAATAAAAAAAATGTTAGTATTTACATATTATTTAGTATTTTTGTAAATAAAACTTTATAAAAATGCCATATCTAAAGATAAAAAACAGTAGTAAGCACAAAAAGAAATTGCGAGCGGAGAATGAATTTAATCCGGCCGGAATATAGCACCATTATAAAAGATATTATGAAACATTATACACTAGCATCAACGGTTGAGAAAGACTCAAGTTCGTAAGAGCGATCCTAAAAAGGTATATATAAAGTAAAATTATATCTCTAAGCGTACGTTGATGACCAGCTGTAAGCTATAATCTACTATTTGATAGTGAATATAAATATAAATCTTATAAATAATCTTTAACTAAACAAGTGTCAGTACGATGTGAAGACAGCAAGCTGAAAGCTAAATCATTTATAAAAAGAAAATTAAAAACTTTAAGAGAAAATCTCCTAAAGATATATAATATAAAATCACATAATTATAAAATAAATACTCAGAAACATAAATAGGTTTGATATATGAACAATTATAAACTTAAGATATATCATCCATAAAGATTATAAACCCACAATCCCCACAATCCCCACAAACATACAAATAATTAAACCACTTAAAAGGTAAAAAAAACAACCAAGAAGATCCTCTCCCCCCATTCACTCCCTTAGCTGTACTCGACACTATCAAAGACGTTAAAAACTCACAATCAATATTAGGTAATTATTTAATTTATTTGTTTAACTGCACTGTTTGCCAATTGCTTGCTTCGCACATTACATATTCTCACCCTTTTTATTTTCTTTGCATGATCTGTTGCTTTGAGAATGTTTATCGCATCATGTCCGTTTGTCAAGAACAATGGTAGAGCTTAATGGGTATTTCAGCATGTGAGCTGAACCTACTGACCCCTGGATGTGGAACTTTCACCTTGACACTTCCATATATGCACACAACAGTAAGTTAATATCATTGTGTGTTGTATTAATGTCTGTCTTTAGAATAGATCTCACCAACTACAAGTATTTTATCCATCATTCCTAATAATGTTGTGGAATTAACCCCCAGTTTTTCCATAACAATATATATATAGTTATATATTTTTATATATATATCACTATCACTTTACTATATATATATGATATATAATTTATATATACTCCCTAACTATATAATAACTATTAATATACCTATAATATAGTAGGAGCTCTAATCTACTCACTTCATATATATAATATTTAAATAATATATATAATGTCATTATTATGGTGAGTGCACCTGTAAAATAAAAAAAAAATTAATCAAATCAAAAAGTGACTACCTATCTTAATACATGTGCTTTTAGAATTGAGTATAAAAACTCTAATTTATTGAATGAAATAAAACCAGTGTTATATATATATAGTTAATATTTTTATAATCTGACCTCATCATCGGGTTTGTCCTCAAAATGTTAAAATTTTTTGACATTTTTATATGAGAGTTAAAATACAAAAATACTCTATAAATGCTTAAATAAAATAAGTATACAAAGCATCAATTAGGTACAATATGATTGTCAGATTAAATATTAGTGATAAACATTGTATTTTTATTGAAATATACATTATTTTTCTTAAATAAGTATATATATATATGAAGTTATTAGAGGCTAATAAATCTAAATTTTTTATAGTTTTTATTAGTTATATGAGATAAGTGGTCATATTAACTACAAAAATTGACTAATACAGATACTATTTAATATAATTACCCTCATACCTATGTTAAAATTACACTATCAGAATAATAATCCTTACAATTGTAATTGCATAGTGGTTTAAATTGATTAGAAAACAGAAAAAAAATATAATAATAACATTAAAATTTTAAATAAATCTAATTTGTATTTGAGAAATTTTTTTAAATTAATTTCCTAGAACTATTTTGGTTTCAGAAATAACATCCATCTCTGTGA
This sequence comes from Trachelipus rathkii, assembly GCA_015478945.1. Lineage (NCBI taxonomy): Eukaryota > Metazoa > Arthropoda > Malacostraca > Isopoda > Trachelipodidae > Trachelipus > Trachelipus rathkii. The sequence goes on from JABUQX010046776.1 coordinate 10,679, forward strand.
TCGTGTCCAACCACAGATGTTGAAGCTTCAGTAAAACAGTTTTACATGTCTTCACATATTTGGATGAGACCCTCCTATCTTAACTTTAGTAGGTTTATTCGATAAATTACAGTATGAGTATTTCATATCTTATTTCAATCATTCTCAAAACCGGTTGATGGATAATGAGTGTGCCCATTGAGTGAGAATATTGGGAGTCATTTTATAATAAATTAACTAGTTTGAAATTAATCTTGAGTCACTTTATATAACACTTCTTTAACATCTTTAATTCATTTGAGGATATATCACACTTTCACTAACATTGGCTCATTGTCATTACATCCTCTCGTTCAAACCATTCCCTACAAACATCATCATCTTCACCATGAAAGTCTTCTCTGAGGCCTTTTAAATGCAAAACTTTATTAACCGCTTTCCTTCTGAGACCTCTTCTCATCCTCACTCGGACTACATTCCATGAGAATATTTTCACTCACCATAAGCAAAATAAACTGTTATTAATCTAATAATTATAACTAAATGATCCTAGCATTCTGAATACAGGAAAATTTTATTGATTCTTTAAATCACATTAAATAGGTTTTTGGGAAAGTCTAAATATCAATATTTATTAATACTTAATTTAATAAACAATCTAAGGAAAATAACTACATTTACTATAAAATTTGTTATACAGTAATTTAAGATATTTTCACAAATTGTCATTTAGGATACACATATTTATTGATCTAGATTTGTCTGCACATAGCTATATTAGTTAGCTATCACACTAAAGCTGGTTCATAGGTCCAACTTCTAAAAAGGCTGAAAATCTATCATCTATGTCATTGTTAGATTACATATACCAATCAGATAGCGTATATCCTAAGATATGAGAACTTGGTCAGGTCGATATAAGTCATCATACTTTATTGTCTAGTATGTAACAAATTTTATTGGATTATTTGGAAATTAGGCACTTATAACTTAACTACATACTAGTATATATATATACATATTATTTTTATTTTTTTTTTTTATATTTTTTTTTTTTTTTTATTTTTTGGGATTTTTTTTTTATATTATATATTTTATTTTGTAAACTTTATGCCAATTCAGCTGTAGAGCCAAATAGGCTTACCAGAAAAATTTATATCTGAGGTCACTTTGGTAGTTCCATCAACTTTCATAAAAATATGCCTTAAAGGTAAAATGTAACTCATTTAGATGCAAAATGAAAATATCCCACTGTAATGGAACTCCTAGAAACATTCCAAATTCTAATTGGATAATCACGTGAATGCGCAGTATTGACATTGGTTTCAATCTGTCCCATTTGACTATAGATTCAGTCTTGTTTTGAATAATGCTCTGTTCACAAGGTCATCTTGGAGATTCAAGTACATAATGTATTACAGATTTGTTGTTCAAGAACAAGTACAAGTAACTTACTAGAATTATGTTTCAATAGTACAAGTAACTATATATAAGTCACATGTATACTATAAAGTACTATAAGTAATATTAGTATACTTTTATGAAAACTTGCATATATTATATATTATTATATAATATTAATATAATATATAATATATATATATATATATACTATATTATATATATATATAATATTAATATTATAATTATAATATATATATATATATTATTAATAATATATATACTAATATATAATATATATATATATATAACTATATATATATATTAATATATAATTACTATATATATATATATATATACATTATAATAATATTACTAATTACATATCTATTCATCATATATCACTCATTTTCTCTCCACCCAAATACTAGGATGAGGAGGTTAATGGTATGTGCAGTAACAATGTCCACCGTGAACTAGAAATAAAATAGTAAAGAGAATATGATAGAAAGGAGAAAAAGATCAAAGATTGTCTTTAACCGAGCCCCTTTATACCAATTACTGAGAACTAGTTCGGCACTTCAGGAAAATCTTTCATACTTATAGAGCTCACTGGACGCGCGATGGACCTCAACATGAACATATCGTACAATTAGTGGGGATTCATTCCTTTGCCCAGGTGGATTCATAACAAACTATTATACTATAGTTCACTACAAATCTCACTAGCCAATCACTCCTGTTAATTGGCACCTTTTATCTCGCGTTATCTATGCCAAACTCACATTTCTCTCCTCCAGACATTCCTTTTCTGACTCAATACACTTTTTTCTTTACGGTCTCAGCACATTAGTCGAGTACTCGTTATACCGCAATACCTACTTACACCATTATATAAATACGTTTAACTCCAGTACCGATATATACTAATCACCCATTATACCTTATTCATACATGCCAAACTCATCTCACTCTAACTATTTCATTTATTCTCTCATTATACGCCCATTTATCTAACACCAAAACAAATCTCTAATACAGATTACATATCCTGATATAAAATTGTATCATTTAGAATCTATACTCACCTCATTATTTCAAGAAATAGTCCCACTACTATATATATATACAGTAACCCCTCACCTATCAATACCCTCAAGCAAAACCTTGCACACTCAAGACTTAGGCCTATTACATATCCTCACCCTACAGATTTATACATAATTATCACACCAGCCACCTTAGTGCCATTACACATACTATTAATACTACACTCTCCTGCATGCATTACTCACCTCACTCACTTTTCATTCAACATATATATATATATCCTAAAATATTTAAATTCGACACTTTTTACTCAGACTGCTCACCATCTAACATAACTTATCACACTGAGAGACTGTTTCTACACTCCTACATAATCACTTACTACTTATCTAGGTTACTTTTCAAACCCCTCCTTTTCCATATCACTAATAATATACAAATTACTACTCTTCCTCTAAGTTCACTCCTCAAACTCTCTTCAGCTTCTACCTACACTCAAATCCGAAATCATCCTCTACATTATTAAATAAGGATATATTAGTAGAACCCTCCATTCTCTTACACCATTCTCATCATCATACTAACACTAATTCACCTTTTCATACCATACACAACCTCTAATTCTTCATATACTTACATAAAATATAAAAATTTCCCAGTAGCCTTCAGGACAAATAGCTACAACCTTAGTCTCATCTACCGCTAATAAATATATAAAGGTCAATATCTATTTGACTATTTATATTATACTCACGTACACTATCGTCATAATAATATACATTACTATGATTTACATAACAGAAGCTCCACCTAACACCATAATATCACTAACTAATAACCTGCCATAAATAGCTTCTCTAATTTAATCTATAATATATATATCGCCTATGTTGGAAAATCCATAAACCTTAAATACAATTTATTTTTCTTCTCCCTCATTATCCTAATCATATGTTTCCAATGTACACATTTGATCCACACATCCTCAATACTCCTTGTATATACGTATATTTATATATATAGATATTATATATCACACCATTGATCTTCCCAAATCAGTTACTCAGTATCATCGACAAACTCTTTCCACAAAAATACCAGCATATATGATCTACCTTATAACACTCCAATAAACTAATATTTCCTATACATTAATCATTACAGAGTATTAGCACCTTTAGAGACAGAGTAGTAATATTGGTTCCTCCTCCAATTGCTCTGAACGATAAGCACTATACAAACGAGTTTGTTCATAACAAAGACTCTCTGAAGAAAATACGATTTGTCAGCTCATAGACTCATTCGCTTCTATACCTAATAGAATATATGATTGGGGAGGATACCACCCGACTACATAAAAAACAAGGAGGATAGATTCTGACACTTCACGACGAATGCTATTTGTAGGTATAAAAGGAGATTCGGATCACTATAGTATAATAACCCCAGTTGCGCGCCTATAATGTATGATCATGGCTTGGAGTTGAGTCCGGAGAAACTATGAGTATGACATATATATTGTCGTGTTATACTGCGTATAATGTACAATACACGAGAGTAGTTATATAATATATAATAAAAGCTAATGGTTTGCATATGTTACCGTGGAAGAAAGAGAGAGGAGAATACTGAAGAGCTCACGCGTGTAGTGGAATGAAGTCATGTATCAGACTGATGCACGATAGAGTATAATGGAGAGTAAGGTTATGGTTGTGCCGTGAGGACAGTCCTCGGTGTGAAGTTATGCTAAGATGGTGAGCAGCTAGACAAGTGACGAGTTTAATATTTAGGGATTTATATGTTGGATACGAAAAGAAACGGATGAATGTCGAAGCGAAGTAGGAAGTTGTGAATTGCAGAAGGTGGGCTGATGCAATTAAATCCTTGGTGGATGTAAAGAGACTAAGTCTTGAGTGCGCCAGGGTCTTACGTGAGGGTGTGTTGTTACCTGTGTTAATGTATAGTAGCGAGACTATGGTCTGGAATAAGAGGTATAGATCTAAAGTACAATGTGTTCAGATAGACAATCTTAGGGACGTGTTAGATTTGAGAAGAATTGATAAAATGAGGAATGAACAGTTTTACAGAGTTGTATGTGTGAAAAAGTGATAATGAGAAGAATAAAATGAAAGTAGTTGAAGATGGTTGGTCATCGTGGACAAGGATGGATGATAAGTCCGGCTTGGTAGAGCGGATGCTAGTGGTCGAGTGTGTGGGGAATCGACTGACTGGGAGACCGAAGAAAAAGTGGATTGAGTCAGCAAAAGAATGTCTGGAGGACTGAAATGTGAGTTTGTCAGGGGTGAGAAGAAAGTTGCATAACAGGAGTGAATGGCAGTGTTTTGTGAGGGGGCATGGTTGTGGCCCACCTGGGCAAAGCTATGAACCCCACATTGGCGAGATGCCATAGTGTGGGTCCGTCGCGGTTCCGTGAAGCTCTAGGGTGGATTTTCTGACTGCGGCGAGTTCTCACTAATAGGTATATAAAGGGGAGGTAAGCTGGGCTTTCTTTTCGACTTGTGTCATATTCTTCTACTACTTTTCTGTTTCCAGTACATGTTACGCACCTTACACCCAGTCTTGGGAGAAAAAGGTGGTTGATGAGATATATATATATATCTTTCTTTCTTTCTTTATCTACCTTATTTTCCCAAGATTGGGAGTAAGGAGCGCTACAAGCATCGGAAAAGAAAAGCAGGGTTGGCAAAAAACCCACTTTTTTTGAAAAAGCCCAGTGGGCCCGGGTTATTTCGTGTTTTTTCATCTAAAACCCGAAAAAAACCCGGGGGAAATTGGTTTTTTTTTTTTCATTTTTTTTTCCTTTCCTTTTCGCAATACACTGCAATTTACTATTAACTTTAATTGTTTGTTTCAATTTGGTTATCTTTTATAAAGTTTTGATTATAAACAGTAATGCCAAGACTCTGGGATACTGGAAATGCTTTTAAGCAACTAGTTTCGACTGAAAGTTCGATGTATAAGGGCCACCAGCAAAGAAATGTATATAATATTACAGTGCTACAATTAGCTAATAAATTGAAAGAATAAAAGTGTGATGCAGGAAAAAACGGGCCACTTGTATATGTGTCTGTATGATATGTCAGTAGACTGTAGCATTCGGTGATTATATATGTGAATCAAGTGCTAATAAACCATTGAAAGTATGGATCTTACAGATGTAAAGAAAGAAAGCGCTTCATCTAATTTCGATGGCTGCAAGACATTCAACAATGAAACCATGGTTATCTGTATCTGACCACATCAAAAACCGAAAAATATAATATAAATATACATTAAAATGACAACTGCAGAAAAAGAAATTCTTGATAAAAAAATTATCAGTTTTTTTTATGATAACACGTCTCATTTTTAAGTGTTTAAAATGTGAAGTACTTGTTGTTGAACATGATACAAGACCTTAAGACTGGTTTACTCCTCACCAATCCTCGAAGAAAATCTAGCAGGTCACTTTTGGCACCAGCATATATATATATATATACTAGTATATACTATTGCTATAATTATAATAATATTATATATATATTTATATATAATATGATAGTATTATAGGCCTATATATTCTTTCAACAAATGATATTAAATGAGCTATAAAAATTTCATTAAGTAAAACAAGTATAATTCTCTAATATTTTTCATTTTTGCTTTTACTATTTTTACATGCAATTATTCTTAAAAAAATTGAAAAACCCAAGTGGGCAAAAATAGTGGTTTTTTTTAAAAAAAATATTTGAATATATATTATATATATATATATATATATATAATTATATATACTATATATAAATATAATATATATTACTATAACTAAATATATATATATATTATATATATATATATAGCTATAATATATATATAAATATATATAATAGGTATATATATATATATATATATATTAGTATAGTACTCCTAATACTATCTATATATAATATATATATATTACTAAATATATATATATATAACTATTATATATATTTATATATATATATATCATATAGGGTATATAATATATACTATATTAGCTATATATATATAGTATATATATATAGCTATATATATATATATAATAGCTATATATATTATAATATTAATATATATATATATATATATATATAATATATATATATATTATATATAGCTTATATAAAAATGTATAATAACTATATATATATAGTTATTATATATAGTATATATTATTTACTTATATATTGTATAATAATTTATATATATATATATATATATATATATATCATATATATATTAATATATATATTATATTATATATATATATATATTATATATATAATAATATATATATATATTCTTTCAACAAATGATTTAAAATGAGCTTATAAAACATTTCAACGTAAGTAAACGTTGTTGTTACGCTGGACCAGAGTATAATTTCTAATATTATTCTCATTGATGTTTTACTAATTATTTACAATGCAATTTATTCTGAAAAAATGAAAACGCTGAAACAGGGCGTTAGTGTTTTTTTTTTCAAAGTGGGCTTTTTTGAAAAAAACCCGGGTGGGTTTTTTCGGGTCGGGCCCACTCTGCAACCCTGAGAAGCAGTAGGAGGTATGACAAATGTCGAAAAGAAAGCCCAGCCTTACCGCACCTCTGTACCATTATTAGTGAAAACTCGTCACAGACAGACAATCCACCCCTAAGAGCTTCATGGGACCGCGACGTGGCCCTCACTATGGTAAATCCTACTGTAGGGTTCATGCCCTGGCGCAGGTGGGCCACCAACCTGCGCCCCATACCAAAACCCCCCATCCTCTATCATGCACCATTTTATTTCTCGCTCTGCAAAACTCAACTTTTCTCTCCTTCAGACATTCGTTCACCGACTCGACCCACTTTCCTTCGTCTCCCAGCGGGTCGTTCCAACACAGCTCACGCACTATAACATCAGCTTAACCAACCGACTATCATTCATCCTTTTCCACATGACCAAACCATCTCAACATCACTTTTCATTTATTCTCTCATTTACCCCTTTCTCACACCCGCAAACTCTTTAAATAAGTTCATTCACATTTTATTAATTCTTCTCAACACATAACACGTTCATTCCTCATTGTCCATCTGAACACATTGAACTTTAAGATCCTATACTTCTTATTCCAGACCATATTCACTCCAATAACAATAACACAGGTAACAACATACACTCATGTAGACCACTAGCGCACTCAAGACTCTAAGTCCCTTTACATTCACTAACGATTTCATTGCCAGCGACCTTCCTGCTATTCACAACCTTTCCTACTACACTCTGCAATCATCCGCGTTCCCTTCTCATCCACAACATACCAAAATTATTTAAACTCAGAACACTTGTGACACTGCTCACCATCTAATATAACTACACACTGAGGACTGTCCTCACTCAACAACCATAAACCTTACTCTATCTACGTTTACTTTTCAAACCCCCTCCTTTTACATACCTGACAACCTCTCTACCAATCCTCAAACTCTCTTCAGATTCGTACCACAAAACCAAATCATCGCCATATAATAGGTAGGGCAACCTCCACTCATCTCATTCTCCATCATTCTAACACCATTTCCTGCCCATCCCCCACCTCTATGTCTTTCATAACCCCATCCTATACAAATTGAAATAACCAAGGAGAACATAACACAACCCTGTTCTCACTCCGCTATTAATCCTAAACAATCACCATTGACACATTATTCTTACACACGCTTCCACTATGTCATACATACTTTTGATTCCATTCAGAAGCCCTACCACCAACACCAATATATCACTAACACCTGCCATAAATCTTCCCTATTAACTCTATCATACGCCTGTTGCAAATCCCATAAAACCTAAATATAATATAATTTATTCTTCTTCTCCTCATTTTCTCAATCATTTGTTTTAATGTAAAATTTGATCCACACATCCTCTACTCACTCCTAAACGCACCTATATATATAATATATAGTATATATATATATATATATATATATATAATATATATATATATTATATAAGTATATATATATATATATATATATATATATATATAATATGTACTATATATATATATATATAGTATATAATATATTATTATAATGACATATTTTATATTCATAAATGGAAATTTATTTACAATACATATATTAGAAATAATAATATCAATACGTAGGAAAATGATAAAAAGAAAATAAAAATGCCAAAAGTATTGCAAGTACAAGCACAAGTAAACTAAGTACAAAAGGCCTCAAAGTACATAGTATCTGTACAGAGTACACTGGTTTTTTGAACTGGCAAGTCCAAGTACTCCAAAAATGTACTTAAGTACAAGTACAAGTATTGTACTTGAACCCAAGCCTGCTCTGTTCCCTGTAGTGTTTTGAATATTCCATGAGCTACATCTATTTCCTTGGCGCTTTTTGGTGTGATGTGATCAAGGTAAAAGTCATCTGAAAATATAAATTTTCTAATAACTAGGTACAGGTAATATTTATAATATAGGTTTAGTTTAGTTTCATAATTTATATAGGTGTTGATACTTAGTAATTCTTACCTGGCTACCAGTGGATGCATAATGCTCCTGCCGCCAGTGTTGAAGTGTGATATTTCACATTAATTTCACAATTCACAAGGGTTGCATCTTGCTTCTAGCATTTCGTCATGCATCTATGTAAATTTTGAACAGTGATTTTTCTTCTTCTGCAGCTTACGCTGCTCGCAATTTTCCCTTTCTCTTCTTAATTTAATTTCTGAAGTATTTTTGTGTGTAAAGCAATTATAATTAAATAATAAATTATAACTAAATAATTGTAAGATAGGTATTTAGTAGTAATTTGTGATAGAAATACTTAATTGTCAAAAACATGCTGCATTTTGTCTTTGTGGTGAATAACTTCCAAATCTACTTCTTGTAGAAAGCAAACGCTGCACCAGCTCTATCACTTATTTGGTACCTGAAAAAGAGATTTTTAGTACTATGTATAAGAAAAATAGCCTTTTCAATAGGAATTTGGGTATGAATATACTCACACTCGCCTAAATGAATGCATTGATTATAAGATTGTTTTGCTTTTTGTAACTTTTAATGACAAAACTACTTAACATTACCTGTCACACATTTCAGCAAGCATATCATAGCCTTGTTCGATTTCTTGCCTCAGAACTTGACATTTCTTTTCTCTCCCTATAATCAGTGATCTCTGAAATCATTACTAATTGAATGACTCAGAACATTTCAGCATATGATTTCTCTATTTCTCAGATACTTGAGGACTTTCTTCTTCAAGTCCTTGAAAAGAGCAGATTGCTTTCATCTCAGAAGAATCTAGTTTCCTAGTTTGCTTTTAACGAAGACCTTAGAGAAACTCTTTTTTTTGAAAATTTGCTTCAGAAGGTGTTTCAGGAACTAGCTTAGAAGTGCAGTAGTCATACCTGTTGGTTTTTTGATCCTGAAATTGGAAACATTCTATAAAACACTATCTCTACCTACTGGATGTTAAATATAATTTTAAGTTTGAATTGAGTATTTGAGTAAGGTAAATGCTTTAAAGCTGGAGTCTAAACTTTTGATGTTATACTCACCTCATAAAACTTGTAATCTTCATCTGTCATTTTAAATAGAAACTTCTTTTCAATTTCTGCTAGTTTCTTGTGGTCTTTTTGATGTACATCAAATAGTTGATTTGCCTCTTCTATAAACCCTGCTGCATCTGTTTAAACTCCATTCGCTCGTTTTTTTTTTTTGCCATAGTTCACAAATTTTATAAAATTTTTCACAATGTAACTGCTGAGCTTTGTTTTAATTCCAATGACAGATATTGGATAAACCATTATATTTCCCTATATTGAATAGTTCTACACCTAACAATCTCTCTGACACTGTTTTCTTAATAGTCTTTAAGTAAAATTCTTCAAGCACTTTGCTTTAAAGGTGGGAGTTTCCAAAAGGAAATTCTTCTAAGGGTTTAAAGCATTCATCCCAACAATGTATTTTATTTGATTTATTTTGCTGTTTTTCTTGTAGACAATCGGCTAATAATTAAAATTTAAACATATTTATTTAATTAATGTATCTGAAAAAACATCAATAGATATTAAATGAGTCAATTTTTGGAAAAAAAAGTAGATTTTAATTTGATTTTTCTGTAAATACTTTTTTAGCGTTTTAAAATTTCAAGCCGAAATTGTATTAGGAATAAACATTGTTTAAAGTAAATTTCTGCATCTATTTAGTTGTAAAATCTTACACATTGAAAATATTAAGCATTTTATGAAGAATTTAAGGATTTTTAAACCTAAGAAATTTGACACCATTTTTTAAGAGTTCTTTTTTATATAACCTCAAGTGGGTCGGCTAAAGTAAAAACACATGGTTTTTTTTTTTTTGTCATAAATCTTCATGTTGCAGCAAAAGCCAAGTAATTAGAGTGGACACGTTATTTTTTAGTTTCGGCCACCTTAATATATAATTAATATAAATATACTATATAAATTATAATAATGATATATATAATATATATATATATATATTATATATATTTATATATTATACTATATAATATATATATATTTTATATATATATTATATACTATATATATATAATTAGTATATATATATTATATATAATAGTATTATATATTATATATATATATATATATATAATATATATATATATATATATGATAATAATATGATACAATATATATATATATATTAGGGAATGCTACCGATAGTATCGGTATCGGTAATCGGTATCGGTAAGTATCGGCCTTTTGGGGTATCGGTATCGATATCGGTTAATATGGCCGATACTGGGCGAAACTTCTTACTTTTTGGGTGAAGATTATGAGAAACTTCAGATTCAATAATCCTATGTAACCAAAATGTTATTTTTATTTTTTTATTGATCTTAATATATTTTTTTTTACGTTGAATACAGAAATGACCTTCATTTTTTTTCCATCATCGATACTTTGAGATTATTGCAATATTTTAAGTTTTTGAATTTTTAAGGTTTGTTATTAATGAGCTTACACTTAGTACTTATTAAAAAATTTTTTTTATTTTGACACTTTACATTTTACGAACAGTTACTTAAAAAAGACTTTTTTACTTGATAAGATGCTACTAATATCGCCAAAATATAAGTCAATGCTTAATATGCAAAAACATGCTTACTTTTGTAATTTAAAAGTACTTTGTTCATCGTGTTTTTTCTCTTGTGAATCGATTTGGCTTCTCAATCAAAAACCACATATAATCATCCATCATGGCACTATCCCAATGTCCCCTGGTATGCCCTTTTCCATTGTCTGAAATCCTGGTGCAATCTTTCACACACATCTTCACTTCATCCCCTAATTCTCTCGAAAAAAAAGTCGCAAATGCGAGTGTAAATAACGCACCTTTAATGACATACGGAAAGCCATTTTTTTATAACAATCAATGAGCTTATTTTTTTTCAGCTGTTTTGTAATTATGGATCTTTACAATCTTTCCTAAAAAATCCTAAATCCACATTACGGATGCACACCATGCATACATTTCAAATATGCTCATCTTTTTCCTCAATTCAAGGGTATGAAGCATATTTTAGCATGGTTTCAATGAAGCTCAATCAATTCTTCTAGAAAAGAAAGAGAAAACCTGCTATATATTTACTATATTATATATATATATATATATATAATGATATAACTATATTATATATATATTAATAATATATATATATATAATATATATATAAGCTATATATATATATATATATATATATATATAATATATGATAATATATATATATATATATATAGATACGTATACTATTAGTATATATAGTATATATATAAGTAGATGCTACATATATTTGAGAAAACATACGTTTCTTCTTTTATATGTCATGGATTTGTCATAAAACAATTTTACAATTAGCAGAAGGGGTGGTTGAAAAGGGTATAGAGGGTAGTTTTGGTTCAATTATGAGAGAACGGGGGTTTCTGGATGGGAATATCTGGGTGTATGGAAGAGCATTGCCTTCCTTTACCATTTCCATATTTTGTAAATTCTCCAATGCAGAAGTGGCAGTCTCATAGTGATGCCATCCGTTGGCTCTCAGCCAATCACGTTGCTGGAATAGCCAAAGGCATTGGCCATTTTCTATGTCCTTGCGCACATCTATTCTAGAGACTTCTACATATAATGAGGTGCCAGTGCTTATCTTAATCACCATCTTAATCACCAAAAGGCATACCAAAGTAGAGCCTGTTACGCTATCCTAATACTTGGTTCCCTTACAATTTTGGTGGAAATGTGCTTAAAACTAGCATAATATCCACACACATACAAAGTTTAAATCTGCCAAACGTTATGGCAAGGTGTCTCTTGCAATTTTACAATGTTTATTAATATTATTACAATATTCCTGAAAATTATAAGCGATACTTAAGTTTGGTAACCATACTTCAATTATGACGTCATTGCACCATAGAATGTAGTTAAGCAATTATATATATATATATATATATATATTATATATATATATTATATATATATATATATATAGTAATATATATAAGTATATATATAGTATATATGATATATATATTATATATTAATTCAATTTCACTAATTTTACACATTAATAAAGCTCTGCAATCCGCATCCCGCGCTTTGCCCTGGGATGTTGCGCAGAATATTTTTTTGAGATTCGATAAAGAATTTTATAATAACAATACTTAAGCAATGAAACTGAACGCAAATTTATATGAGAGACATGGGACTCGACTCAAGCTGTGCAATGATGACTCAAATGATCTCACAAGCATGAAGGTATCATAATAATTTGAGTCACACAGAGACACATGAGATTAGGATGCCAAAAAAATCAGCGCCTCTACAGCTTCTGTCTCGATGTAATACTCTCAACGCTAAATAAGCATTTTGACCATCTTCAAATGAAAATGATTACGGTCTAAAAGAAATGAAATATGTTCTAGAAACACGAGTTCCATAAACGTTTTGGTTCGTGTAATTAATAAAACATTCATACTATTGCAACTTAACTTTTGATCCCCATTATAAAGGCAAGTGTTTTTGTAAACACCACCAAATATTAGATCAACGTTTAAATCGGACACTTTTGTGTTCAGTTGAAAAAACTTCAATCCGAACAGTCTAGTAATTCACATACCCATTAAAAAGGAAAATACCTATTAAACTACTTAACCAACACATTCTACAAGTATCTCAATAATAACAGATTCACTGGAAAATTTCTACAGTCCAGTAGTAATGAAGAACACACGCATTATCAAAAGATGTAATGCAAATGATTTGAAAACTACAACCAAGAAAAACGACTAGATGAAAATGATGATCCTACCAGTTGGTGGAAAGTTAAGCCAAATGTTTGTTTACCCAGGATAAAGTAAACTTGCAGGAAATTACTTGGCCTGTCCTCCAACTAGTGTTCCATGTGAAAAAGTATTTAGCAATGCTGGACTAATATATGATGAAAAGGAAAACAGACTCTCAGCAGAAATGTCAGAAAAATTGAGTTTTCAAGCACAACCTTCCTATATTTTGAATTTCAATACTAGGCAAAAAGTATATACTACATTGTAAAACAATCTCTTTCTTTCATTAAGGCCGGAGTTGGGAAGAGGGTTGGTGGGGTGCATTTGAGTTGGGTCCGTCCCGCACCCTGGTAACAATTATTTAATAGATCTGTGGCTAAAATTCGAATATATATATATAATATATATATCTATTATATATATATATATATACTATATATTATATATATATATATAATATATATATATATATTATATATATATATCCGCGGATGTTAAAATCAACTTCGCATCCGCATCCGCTGATGCGAAAA
>JABUQX010046777.1:0-7500 GCA_015478945.1 Trachelipus rathkii
AAGAGAGAGATTAATAATTAAAAGTTTTATTATGTTTGAATAACGCTGAGTCAGCTGACCGTGGAGGGTTGAAGCGGACCACCATGAGGGGTGAATCGGGCCATCTGTTTAAATTCGTCTTTTACGTATAACTTATTTCATTTAATTTTCTTTTTAATTCTTATATAGTTAAATTCGGATAAGCAATAAAAATGGTCAATAATGATAATATGAAATAAGAATAAAAATAGGTGGTCCGATTAACCCTCTCTGCTCAAAAATTTTACACTTTTTTGAATTTTTTTTTTTTATTAAATCATTTTTTTTTTTAAATTTCACTTAATTAAGTAACTTTTTATTATATTAAATTAATTATACTGTAATAATGTCATATATAGTAAAATGACGAAAACAATGGTGTCCGAGTCACCTCCATAATTTTTACGGTGGGGTGATCGGACCAAGTTAGGCCCGTTTTTTTGCCACTAATACTGTTGGATCAAAAATTGACTTTGCCAGTTTAAAGCTAACATACTCGAGTGTATACACTGAAAAAATAATTAAAATCCAATCACAATTTTTCCATTTTGAATAACAAGTTAAAAAACTCACATTTTTTCAGAAAGTGAAATTTATTGAAAGTTCATAGCTAACAATCAACATTTTTTAAATTAAAAACTTTAGAATTTAAGATGATCTAATAAAACTTGTAGTACTCCGGCGTGGTTTAAACTGAGCGTTTTTTTTTTTTTTTTTTATATTTTCTGATTTTATTTAGAGTGGACCGAATCACCCCTCCTAAAGAGGCGGGCAGTCACCCTGCCCGACGCTATATTGTAGCGAATGCAAATTTTTTCTTCTAATACCTAACTTGTGATATTGTCATAAACGGTAATAAATTATTTTCACCACCAATCTATTTATTAATACACAAAAAGAGACATTATTACTAGGTAAATAATTCAAAACTTAATATCACAATTATCAACATTATCTTTAAAATAAAAATAGCTAAGTTTTCACGCTGATCCGACGAGCGACTCAGCCGTTACAGGTACTAAGATTTCCTGTTCTCTAATTGGTTAATGTAATTTTTTTAATTCAAAGCGTTTCGAGTCGATTTTGCACACAGGCTGCACTCAGGCTTCTGGAAACGCAGCTATAATATAGCTATAATACAAAATCATTGTTTCTCAGCCAACATCAAAAGAAAAAGCCAGTCGGCTTACTGTCAAAGGCAATTCCTGGACTATGTTCCTGTAGACACACATATGAACGAACACTGATTTAAATCTAGAATAATTAAAAAAAAACATATGGCGGTCTCTTTAGGAAAAAAGTTACAGCCTCTCAAAGTTGTTAAAACTCCTGTAGAGTTTTCATTTTGGATCCATCAGGTTAGGTCTCATTTCAGGCCCTCTAGTTCAGGCTATGATATATTTTGCTAGGTATACACAGAGAAAATCTATGTATACTTAACAAATCTTATAATAACCTGAACTAGGATGGCCCTAAAATGAGCACGAGGCCTACTAATTTTTTTTATAAGAGAACATATGGAAAATTTTCAACTTTGAGAGGCTGTAACTTTTTTTCCTAAAGACAAATCATTTTGTTTTTTTTATGCTTCTTTATTATTTTTTTAGAATTATCTATTATTTAAAAATTATATTACCGTATTATATAATATATATATATATGATAGTAGGTCGGGGCGGGTGACTCGGACCACTTAGCATACTTGGTCTCCCGACTCTCCCCTTATGCACTTTTTGGAATTTTTTTTTTTGTAAATTCACAGCGGTAAATATTGAAACCTTTCAAAATTAATATGTAATTCTATAATAAAAGGTTTGTATTAAAGTTTGAATAACGCTGAGTCAGCTGACCGTGGAGGGGTGAAGCGGACACTCATTGAGGGGTGACTTCGACATTCTGTTAAATCTCTTTTACGTATAGAATTAATTTTACATTTTTAATTTTTTATTATATAATAATTCTTTATTGCCTTACTAAATTCGGAAGATAAACAATATAAAATGTCAATAATGATAAATATAAAAAATTAATAAAAGAAAATTAAAAAATTTTTAAGTGGTCCGATCCCCCTCTGCTCAAAAATTTTGACACCTTTTTTGAATTCGTTTTTTTATTAAATATTTCATTTTTTTTTAATTTTCACTTAATATAAGTAACTTTTTATATATTTAAATTAATTATACGTAATAAAAATGTCAATATATACGTAAAACGAAAAAAGAGATGGTGGTCTCCGAGTCGACCGCTGCCATAAATTTTCCGTGTGGGTGATGGCCCAAGTAGGCCGTTTTTTGCCACTAGATGACTTGTTTGGATAAAAATTTACTTTGCCAGTTTAAAGCATACTCAAGTGTAGTGTCATGCCACGTATAAATAAAATAATTAAAATCCTGCACAATTTTTCATTTTATAACGAAGTTGAAAAAACTCACATTTTTCAAAAGTGAAGTTCTATGAAGGACATTTTGTACCTAATTTCTAACATTTTTTAAAAATATAAAAACTGTTATTTAAGTTAATTATACAAATATAAAACTTGTAGTACTACTGCGTTGCTATTAAATGAGCAAAAATTTACATTTTTTTTTTTATTATTTTATTATTTTATTTTTAGAGTGGAACCGAATACCCGCCTAAAGATGGTTGGATACCTGGTCACCCCGCCTGAACTGCTATATATAGTATATTAATTTTATCTATATATTATATATGATAGTATATATATATTATATATATATATTTATATATATATATATATCCTGTATTATATATTATATTTATTATATATATATTAATATATAGTATGATATATATATAATTATATATATATATATTTATAATATATATATATATATATATTATGTTTATTATATATATTTATATATATATATATATATATATTTATTATCCTATGGGAGGTTTTAACAACTTGAAGAAGGCTTAAATTTTTTTTCCTTAAGAGACCGCCACGTTTGCTTTTTATTTTCATGTATTCATTTTTTTTGGAGTATATATATCCTGATTTTTATAAAAACTGCAGGATATAGCTACCTACTATTACCATTTTCTGAGTATATCTGTGATTTTCATAAAATAACGCGGAACTCACTACACATAACCGTCACGAAAAATAACTAAGTATTTAACTGGTCCAGTCTAGTCAAAAGTTTGAGAATCACTTTTGAAAGATTTACGATAAGGCTTATTCCATAAAATGGAAGTTTCAGTCTTCTGTTCGCAGAGACTCTTACAGGTAAGACTTAGAAAACTAACTTGTAATTTTTTTTTGGATAATTATGACGATTCGAATGAGGAAAGGATTTCGTCGATACAATACTTTTGTTTTGATCGACATTGCAAAAAGGTGTTTAATTGTTGTGTTATTTCGCGGACAAACCTTGACTTATCGAGTATTTTTTTAAACATTTTTAATCACAATTTTAACAGTGAATTTCTGCTGATAAAAAGATTTTTGCACGCGTATTTTCACTGAATTAACTTGCCGTAGCATATAGTTTTAGTTTGAAAGGTGCTTGAAAGTTGATAGGATATATTTAGAAAGAAATGGTAAAGGAACACTTTTATTTGCAAATTTTTTGCTATAATCTCAACATTTTTTTTTCTCCATAAAATTTAAAAAGTTATTCTGAAATAGCTATGCCAAATGTTTTTATATTTGCATGAATATGACGATCAGAAAAATGTAGGTCAATGCATACATATTTGGGAAGAGTTTACTAGATTTGAATGAGTTCATATTTTTCTAAGTTCTAAAATTTCTAAGTAGAAAAGGTTAAGTTTTTTTAAGAAAATTCTTTAGTGCAAGCTTCTGAATTATGCCAGAAGCTTGCACTATATAGAATTTTCTTAAAAAACTCTGACTTAACTTTTCGTGAACTGTAGTAAATTTTTTTGAACTAGAATTTTTTTTGCAGAAATATATGAATGATTTAAATATAGAACAATACCAAATTGAAACAAAGAAAGAAAAAAATTATGAAATAGTGGTTGATTTTTTTGTTGTAATAACCGAGATAGCAGCTTCACTGTAAAAAAAGTTTTTTTAGTTAACATAGTCAAGAAGTTGAACTATGAGCAGTAATGATAAATTGGTGATAAACAAATTTATATAAATGAAAAATGTGTTATCTCACTCAATCTTTTACAAGTGTAGAAGGAATTTGTAATTCTTAATCAGATGTGAATAGTATATAAAATGTTCTAGTATGCATCAAATTATTTGAAATTTTCATTTTTTTCTTTTTTTTGTGCACTAAAAAAGAAAAATCGTGATAATTTTTTTAATTAGCTAGCTAAATTCCAATTAATACGAAACTTTCAGAGCATGTATAATTATGAAAGGAAACATTGATATTGTGTTATAATAAATTCTTTTTGTATTACCAAATCGCTTTTGATGCTGTCATCTAACCTGCACCAGGGAGAAACTTATAAAATTTAAAAGCTTTTTACATGCAGGTAGTAAGCAACATCTGCGGACCGTACATAAAAATTTCTCTCAAATACAAAGACTACCCACTATCGTCAAATTATAAGGCACTAAAACTTCATCTCTTATCCGATAATATAGATACCATTACTAGTCTCCTCTACTAATCAACTAACCTCCTAACTCTTTCAATTAAGACTAGAAAATGTTGCAAGGATCACTCTTCGCACGAGCAAGCGGCAACTTTCACAAAAGCGAAAGTGCGCTAACTCCCTTGGTTCTCCTACTGATGATGTCGCGGCCAAAAACTGCCAAACATCATCAACAACTATCTCTTGTAAATCACATCAACTCTATCCTCTATTAGATCGTGGATGCTTCTGCATTGCTAACTCTCCCAATGACAAGAGCCAATCTCTCGGCTCCCTATTATATATATATATAGATTTCTGGCATTCCTCTCTCCTCCTTCTCCTCTCAGGTGCCTATGCCTTTGCCTGGATAACATTTGATCGGGTGCATGGGCTCCATAAATCTATGAACGTTTAGGAAGGCGGGTGTGCCGGATGGGCATTTCTCCCGAGTTTTGAGGGAGTGTGGCTTTCGTGCTGGCGCCTCCTCTCTGGTCGCTAATATTCTCCTATGCTCATATACTAGAGCATTTCCTCAGTGTTGGACAACAGAGCACTAATCATTCCAACCATATATAGATAATTCCACCATTTAAACTATCGCTAATACGCGTCTACAACTGTTATCTATTAAGATCTTGAAAAACCCTATACTCATCTCTCATTTCTTAAACCATCACTTGGAATCTCATTCCCTTCTTTCCGATCGCGCAGTAGGGCTTTCGGCTCGAGGTCTATGGTGATGAATAATTCCTATCTAACAATTTTATGGTTTTCCACCTGGAAATTACGGGGAGACTTGCGTGGTGGGCGGCTTGACATATCCAAAGCATTTGAACGGGTATGGCAGCGCGTTCACTCGCTCTCCAACTCCTCCTCCTTTGGATTCCTGCCTTCTCTTTGCTTATCTTATTCAGCTTTCTTTCAACGCGTCAATATCGGCTGTTTGCTGGTATGGGCGAACTTTTCTTCTTTTTCTGTCAATAGTGGTGTTCTCTCGGGTCTGTCTATCTCTATCTTTATTCTTACTTTTCATTAATGACTTCTCGTCTGCCACGATCCTAACTCACTATACACTCATTGCCGTGACCTCGACCACTTCATTCTTACAACTCCAATTTCACTTCGCTCCTTCTTTTACTTCTAGAATTGCTCTCGTTTTAATCTCCGACTCCATTCTCGCTGATCTGGATAGAATTTCGGGTGGGGTCGTCGGCAACCTTGTGAATTATAAATTCATTTAAAAACCACAACTTCATCGCAAAATCTCCCTCTCTAAGAACACTTATAAACTTTCTAAATCTCTTTCGAAGGTTCTCTCGTCTCTCTGGTTGATATATAAACATTCTTCGGCCCTTAACATATAACAAGAAATGTCTTGGAAACTCAACAATCAGAGATGGTTGCTAGGGCGGCATCAAAAACTGGGAGTTCTGTTTAGACTGCGTGACTTTTTTTTCTCTTCACAGTTACTTCAGTTATACAACGGGTCTCATCGCGCCTTGTATGGAGTACTGGTCTCATATCTGGGGGGGGCTCAGGTTTCACCCGGCTTTTGGATAGGGTCGATGCAAAGGCAAAAGACTATAAACTGTCCTGTACTTTTAGTTCACTTGACCCTCTATATTCTTTGGGACGCGATGTTGGTGCTTTATCTCTTTTCTATAGGTACCAGTAAGCGGTCAAGGTGTGAGGGCAGTTTCAACTCAGCACGTCGCCCTTTAAACGCCTCCGCACACAAGGGGTGCTGTTCGGCACATGAAGTTTGTTGTGTTTGAATGTTCAGCAACTCCAAGACTATGTTCGCTGGGTGCTCTCCTTCTTCCTGCACTCTGTTCTGTGGATATTCTCTTCCATCTTCTTGTTTCCTACTCAATTTAATCTGCCTCACTTTAAAGCCCGCGTTTGTGCTCATTCTGCGTAATTGCGTTAGTTGAAAATTTTTGTTAGTGTAACACCCTCCTTGATAGGGCTTGCCCGAAAAAAGTTAAAAAGTGCTAAAACATAAAAAAAATAAAAATATGTTGCGTGACAGAATCATAAGAAAAATAAATTTCGCACCTCAAAATAAAAAATCATAAGAAATTATTATTATTTATAAGATCAGTTTGGAAATTTGCAGAGCGTATATAATTAGGGAAGGTAATATTAGGGTTGTTTTAGAGAATTTTGTATGTTTCTGCTGCCTTTCCATATGACATGCCTTGTTCAACGTTTTCTCGTCGATGCAGCGGCCAAAATGTTGGGCATACTCAAATATTAAATCCAAATAAAATATGTATATCTTGTAGAGGTACACAAGCTGTGAAAGTTTCATTGTAATCAAGTAAATATTAAAAAAGTCCGCCATCCAGTTCCATTATTTTTTTTTTTTTTTTTTTTTTTTTGTTTTTTTTTTTTTTTTGTTTTTGCTACGAAAAAATTCATAAATTTTTTTATTTTTTTGTTTCAATCAATACGAAACTTTTAGATCATATACTACTAGGCCAAGGTTTTCATTTTGTTTATATAATTGTTTTTGTCAACTCAAAGGGGGTTGCCGCTTGCATATGGGGAAACGTTGAAATTTAAAATTTTCCCATGCACAGAGGCAAATTCGTTCCCTTTCCAAAAATTTAATTTTTAACAAAAAATTTTTGTATCTTCCCCAACTATACTGACTCCGAAAGTTTCGTGCCTGATCACATGATCAATAAAAGGTTATCGGGATTTTTCATTTAGGAACTTACAAATTGATTAGCCCCGTATCCCCTGTATATTGTGAATTTTAGATTTCTTTGCTGTTAAAAATAACACCATTCGAAAGAGATAAAATTATAACACTAGAAAGTGTTATAAAACCTTAAAATTCATAGAATTGGACTGATTTTACCTCAAAAGTTAGGGAAATCCATACGAGCA
>JABUQX010046777.1:12500-22500 GCA_015478945.1 Trachelipus rathkii
ATCGTAAAAAATTATCGAAAAAATATTATTTTTATCGATATATATAAATAATCGGAAAATATCCAGAAACAAACATCGATAGTGTTATCCCTAAAAAAACGCCGAAATTAGTCATTTTTTTTTTCGGATCGTAATTTTTCATATTTTTATTAAAAATATGCATTTATAATATAAGCTTCGGTAAAAAAAACTTCGAAGAATTTTTTGATACCCTTGTTGTAAATTAAAGTTTTATAGTTTTATACAATAGTTGAGTAAAGTTTTTCCCTCAGCAAACATTACCCTCCTCTCCTCAACTTGCAAAGGCCAAGAAATACCTGCATCCTGTAAATTCTATATATCTAATTGCCTTACAATCATGCCTCTGGATGATAGCAAAGTTTCTCTATAATTATGAAATAGTGATAGGCTGCGTTGCCTAAATCTACCCCTGGAATTATCAAAATATCTTTACGTATTTTTTGAATAGACTCTATTTAAATTAATAGGCGCATAAATAGTAGTGCAGAGTTAGTGTCAACCTCTGATTTTTGTATAAAATATCACAGGTAATAAACTCTAAAAAAATAATTTGAAGATTAATGAAAAGTTGCAAAGGAGAAGGGAAATGAAACAAATACTTTGGAAGTTTAAAAATCCCGCTAGGATTTTATGAATATTTAGTATTATTATAATATTTATATATATATGTAGAATATACTAAATTAAGATTAAGTATTCACATATTATATACAAATGTATATACATGTCGTCGGGCGGGTGACGTGGACCACTTTAGGTATAACGTCTCCGATCTTCCCTAATGTCACTTTTTGAAATTTTTTTTTTGTATCTACTCTATAGTCGGGCATAAGCACACAAAAATAATAATGTAATTCTAATTAATAAAAGTTTTATAAAGTTTGAAATAACGCCGATCAGCCTGACGTGAGGGGGAAGCGGGACCGACCATTGAGGGGTGAACTCGGACCTCCTGTTAAAATCGTTCCTTTGTAGTATATTGTCAATTTTATATTTTTAATTTTTTACTTAATATAATTATTATTTATCATATTAAAAGTTCGTAATAATAATAAAATGTCAATGTACCACAGATAAATTTACGAGATATAAATAAGGTGGTCGATTCACCCTTCTCCCCCGACAAAAATTTTGAAACTTTTTTGAACTTAAGTTTTTTTTGTAAAATTTTCATTTTTTATAAATTTTCACATTAATATAAGTAATTTTTATATTAATTTAAATTATTTAATAATAAAAATGTTTAATAATATAATAATACGTAAAACAATGGTGGTCCGAGCCAACCCCCATCATTTTTTACGGCGGGGTGAATCGGACAAGTTAGGCCCCGTTTTTTTTTGCCACTAATACTGCTTGGATCAAAACATTTACTTTGCCAGTCTTAAAGCTAAATATCTCTGAGTGTAATCCCTTGAAAAAATAATTAAAATCGATCCACTAATTTTTCATTTATAACGAAGTTAAAAAATCACTCCCATTTTTCAAAAGTGAAATTGTATTTAAGGAAATTGTTGTACCCTAATTTCCTAATTTTTTTAAAAAATATAAAACCTTATAGAATTAATATGATATCTAAAATAACTTGTAGTACTACTCGCGTGGCTAATAAAATGAGCGATAAATTGTTTTATTTTTTTTTTATTATTTTTTATTTGTATTTAGAGTGGACGAATCACACCTCCTAAAGAGGCGGGCCCGGTCACCACGTAGCTATATTATATTATATATATACCGTAAAAAAAAAAAAAAAAAAAAAATCAAGGATATACTAAAAAAAATAATATAGCTTAAAAAATGACATGATTTGTCTTTTTGGAATAAAACGTTTAACAGCTCTCAAAGTTTGAAAATTTTTCCTTAGGCCTTTCATACAAAAAAATTTAGTGGGCCTTGTGCTTCTTGATGGATCAAAAATGAAAGTTTTTAGAACATTAGGATATAGAGACAGAAAAGCCACATGGGCCCTATCGGAAACTGTCCCAGTCCAACCACTACCAAACATGCTATGCAATCACAAAGCAGCCCTAGGGGCTTGACATGTTGTGTAACTACAAATCCACCAATTTGGCTTTAGTCAAACTAATGATATATAAATATGATAACCAAACCATGCCACCTGCATTAATAACTTATAGTTTTATGGTCACACATCGCATCTAACATAATGCTATAACGTTAAAAACCCCCAATACTTGGCTTCGTCAATATATTATATGGATACCCCCCAAGTATGGCGAACCATCCATAAATGAATCTCCGTATCTTAATTGTTATGCATATCGAGTCACATCAACAACCTCTTTGGGCAGACCATATTCCAAAATTTTAACACCCTATTACTGAAGCATGCTTTCTTATATCAAAATGGCATGCTTTCTTCTTAATTTTCTTATTATCCCCCTGGTCATGTCCATGTTCTACTATGAAAAATTATTTGGTTCCTATATTTATCAATAATGTAAATATTTTTTTAGACTTGTATCATGCCCCCTCGGAGAAAATGCCTTTCTACAGAAAACATTCCTAACCTTCAGCTTTTCCTCATGCTCTTACCCTCAACCCAGAAATCATCCTTTGTTGCTCTACGTGCACACTCCTCTAGCATATTAGTCTTGTCGTTTAAATAAGGGCCGCAAACTGTGCACAAGTATCTATTACTGCTAAGACATAGTATTATACAGTTTACTCTTATTTTTTCTGGTTTGTAACCATTGCGATCTCTATTATCGCCATCATCTTATGAGCGTTTATTCTAGCTTCCCAAACACTGATTATCTACTTAGCAAATTATGCTTATAATCAAATCTATAATCTTTTTTCTTGGTCCAGCACATCGATCAAGCACCCATTCATGATCGTATGTTAAAACTTTTATTTGAAGTAACCTAGGTGAAAGAAACTTACACTTTTACTATTAAACTTCATTTGGCCACTTATCTGCCCACCCAGAAGTTTTATAATGATCATTTTTGAATCTTTATGCATCTTTCATTTCTAACTGAGGTGGCCACTTTAGTATCATCTTCAAACTAGAAACCTTGCATTTAGTCCCTGGTCTAAATATTTAACCTATTGAGGAACAGTAGTGGCCCAGCACTGAAGTGTGGGACACACTCTCACTATTTCCCATGATGATTTATTCACATTTAGTTGTACACACTTTCCTATTTCGCAACATCTTTAATCCAGCCATGTACCACCCACCTATACCACATTGCGATAACTTTTTCATCAGCCTTATGTGGGGGGAACCTTATCAAAGCTTTACTAAAGTCTAAACATATAATGACATATCATCTGGATCCTCGGTCGAGCCAGTACGTAAGTATTCATAAATGTCTTAAAGGTTTGCTCTGCTATACCTACCCTTTCTGAAACCAATCTGGGAGTCATACAATCTTGTTATCATTCAGCAAATTTTCCAAATGTGACCTTATCAGTTACTTCCAGACTTTACAACAAGAGATGTTAAGGCTAACTGGCTATAATTTCAAATCTTTCCTTATCACCTTTTCTTATAAATAGGTCACACATATGCTGTTTTCGCGTCATCTGCTACTCACCTAAAATGTTTAGATCGGCTAAAAACAAATAAAGTGCTTTGCAATGCTGAAACTACCTCTCTTTCAGAATTCTACCATATTTGTTAGGTCCATGGCCTGAGCTTAAAGATATAGATAATAAAGCTTCAAACTATCGTTACTTTTCTTTTTACATTCAAATTCAATAAAACATACCTCAACGCCATTTGTATTATCATACAGAACTATTATCTCTGAAACTAATTAATCTAATCTTTCCTCTGTAAACACTGAAGACAAATAAGCATTGAAAATGTTTACCAACTCTTATCTCGTCCCTGTTAATTTTATCAATTTTATATGTACCAATGTCCTATTCTTACTTTAATTTAAAGCTAAAAAACTTCTTCAGGTCTTATTAATATTCCTTGCTTAAATATATGCTGCCTCTCTCTTTGCTTTCTTATTGACTGGTTAAGTTTATTTCTATTTTTCCTATAATTTCTAAATCATATTTCCTATTACTACCCTTGAAATTTTAAAACATCTGCGCTTTTTCATTAATTTTTTAGTTCTGTCTCTCTCTTTCAGAAGTTTCTTTTCTCTTCGCCACCCTAATGGGTATCTTTAAAACATAACTGACTGAATATTCTAGTAAATTTGTTAAAAAAATACAGAATGGAAAGATAATTTTTGGTTCTGTCTCTTCTTATCCAGTCAGCTTTTGTACTAAGCATGTTCTCGAATTTGGTAATGCCAGTTTCGGAAATCTATGATCTTTTTCTTATTAACTTGCAATTTGGCCCAGATATCATATTCATATTAAATCTAATTATATTATGGTCATAAGTCCTAAATTCTCCTCATCTACTTCATCACAATTTCGATCATTAGTTAAATATTAAGTCTAATAGTGCATCGTATCTGTGGGTTCTTGGACCATCTGGGTCAATAAGTTTATCTAGTATACAATTTAAGAATGCAGAACTACTACGGTCTATATTAGACAAGGAATCCAAATGAATGCCAGGAAAATTAAATCAACCATTTGAACTATACTTTTTCAATTACTGGGCATGCTGTCGTAAATTTCTTTCACAATTCAGCATCTAATTCCTGGACTCTGACCAGGAGATCTATAAAATGCCACTATTCTGAATGATTTATTGTATATAAGGATTTCTACCCACACATCAATATCATGAATAATTTTAAAGTCAGTCATTATACAGATTAAAATATTGCTTTTTAACATAAAGCGCCACACGACCACCCTTCTTTCCTCTATGCTGGTATAAATAAGTGATATTCCTAATATTTCATTTCTGAAGGAGTCTCCATATAATTCTCATTAACCCATGCTCATTATGCGAAATAATGTCTAGATTCTGCATTTTATGGATTAACTAATCAAGCTCAGTTTTTTATTTTAAGGCTATGGCTTTTGTGTAAAAACTTTGAACTCGAAATGCTGTTATTTTTATTGCTACCATCATTATTTGAACCGGTAACAACACTAGCTTTATTTATCTCCCACTATTACAGTTACCATTGCCTATTATTTGTATCCAGATTTAGCCCGCCACCCCCAACTTTTACCTAGTTTTTGGCTAAACAAGTCTCCCAAACTGGTATGAAGCTCAACATCCTTTAGAATCAAGTGAACTTCCTGCTGCACAGATTTTTATCCAGATTCTTCCACAAATCCAAAAACTAATATATTTCCTGAAAAACATAATTTCCTAACCCTTTCATTTTACACCTAAAAGCCCTACTCCCCATTCCTGACCTTCACCTAACCTAGGTAAAATCCAGAAATCATGCACCTTCTTCCAACTAGCTTTATCTTCTGAATCAATCTCCTATAATCTGCTATTAATTCTTCTGATTCTATGCCCTAATCCATCTTGTAACTCACATGCCATCACCTCTGATCACATTTGTAGAATCCAATCTCTCTATTATCCTAATCACGTATCAATCACGTCTTGGCACCTGGATACATACACTCAATCGTTTCTTTTTATTCTTAGAATTGAAAAACAGAGAATAGTCACTTCATCTAGGTTATAGATACGCGATAGGAGTCCTTCCATAGAGCAATTTATCAGTCTTCATTAGAAAACATCAACATTATTACCTGATGTTATTGGCACTCTCTGATCCCTCCATAACTGGAAGACACAGCATAGAGACTGTTTACTGCAGGTCACTATAGGGCATGACATGTAATGTTCGAGAATCCTCATCTTTAAATTATTTATTTTAGTTTCTAAAATCTATATTCATCTGCAGACCTAATATCATACTTTATCCTTTTCCTCTCATCTTCCTGCTAGGTGAATCACTTATTCTGTCTACCCCTATTCCCGCTCCCTCCTCGCCTCGACAACCCTACTAACTTTTTTCCTACCACTTCCCTCTTTCTCAACTCAAATACTTCTCCTTTCAATCCATGCATATTTTCTCAGTCTTAAAATCTCCTAACTTAACAACAACATTCTCTGCATCTCAATCACAGCGGGCATCTATTACACATATTCCTCTTACAGTCACAGATAGTCTAACAGAAGATTTAATACTGTTAATATTTATTAGCTACTAACGCTGTACCTATTATTGCTTACCAACTACAGTTAAATTCACTAAAGCTAAAAGAATAAACTATCTTAAAATAGGTTAAAAGTTTAAACAATTTATTTAGCTTAGCTAGGCCGATGTGGGATTCATATAAGAGTTATTAAGTATGCTTAACTGTAGTTCTTGTGACTGGAAAACCTATTTAATTTAAATTATCACAAATTTAAGAGTAAACAATTAATAAAGATGTTTTAAATACAGAAAGGTCTATTTAAGAACCAAAATATAACCAGACACAGACAACAGTAATCTCTTACTATGTTAGCCTAGGGTTAGGCTATCAAATTTAAATTTTCATAGGATCATTAAAATGAAAAGTCTATGGGAGTTTTAACAACTTTGAGGGGCTGTAGCTTTTTTTCTTAAAGAGAGCAACGATTTTCATTTTCATTTTTCTTCATTATTTTTTTAAGAATATATATATCCTGTGATTTTTATAAAAATCGGGGTGACACCCTTCTGCACTACTGTTACCAAATTATCTTCTCTTTAGCTAACTAAAGGTCAGGTTTCCATGTGTCTCCATGGGAGTACAAGCTCCACATCCCTTTAACCTTCTTATCTTCGATTCTCATGATATGGAAAGTACATTCAGTATCTGTCAGTAGAACATCAGGGGATTTACTTCTAATAGATCATATTTTGATTACTTGATATGTATATATAATTTTACTGTCCTTGCTTTACAAGAATCATTCCTGTCCCATGACAAACAAATTGCCTATAAAAACTACAATCTTCTCAGAAAGGATAGAGATAGTAAAGGTGGGGGAGTATTGCTTAGCATTAGAAATGATGTGCCATATCAGGAGATAAAGTTGATGACAAATCTAAAAATGGTGGCAGTTCAGGTTTTTAGTCATCCCCAAAATCTTATAATCTGTAATGTCTATATTCCTCCTTCCTCGGTAGATGTTATTGAACACCTAGAACATGCTCATCTTCATTTACCCCAAAATGTTCCACTGCTTTTAGTTAGAAATTTTAACTCTCATCATGTTTTGTGGGATTCTCTTCACAATGATTCTAGAGGAGAAGAACTATTTGCCTTGCTCCATAGAAACTTGACGTTATTAAATGACTCTGTTGGCTGGGCTGTTCCCACTTATTTTTGTGACTCCAATGCTGCTCTCTCAACATTGAATCTTTCTATACCTATCTGATATACTGATTTGTTTAACTTGGTCTACTTTTTGGGATACCTTAGTGAGTGATCATTACTCATTACCTTATACTTATGTTCTCCACTGCATTATCTATGCAAACACAAAAATGACCAAAATGTTGCTCAATGAGAAAAAAGGTGCTGATTTTACCTTACCAGAAATATTCCCAAATCAAGATATTATATTGACATAGTCTGTGCCTCAATGGTTCATGAATTTGAGTGTAGCTCTTGATACATTCAAAATGAGTTCCTATGGAGTGACCTTCCCAAAATGTAAAGCTTGGTAGAATGCTGCATGTGAATCAGCTATTAGCGTCGTGCTTTAGGGTGACCGAGCCCACCACTTTAGGATAAATCTTCTAAATTACAAAAGAGTTAAGGCGAAGGTCAGGTTTGAAGTTAAACAGGCTAAAAAAACTTTCAATCAGTTTTATTTGAAAGTTTTGATATTTTTAAAAAATGTTATAAATTAGGGTACAAAATGCCCTTCAATAGAATTTCACTTTTGAAAAATGTGTTTTTTTTTTAACTTCATTATAAAATGACAATTT
The DNA here is from genome assembly GCA_015478945.1 of Trachelipus rathkii. Classification (NCBI taxonomy): domain Eukaryota; kingdom Metazoa; phylum Arthropoda; class Malacostraca; order Isopoda; family Trachelipodidae; genus Trachelipus; species Trachelipus rathkii. Next base: position 20,405 of record JABUQX010046777.1, read on the forward strand.
GGATGGATTTTAATTATTTTTTCAGTGTATACACTCGAGTATGTTAGCTTTAAACTGGCAAAGTAAATTTTTGATCCAAACAGTATTAGTGGCAAAATCACAGGGCCTATGGTCTTATCACGCCCGCTGTAAAATTGATGCAAGGGGTGAATCGACCACGCATTGTTTCTTCGTTATTTTACGTATTATTATGTACATTTTTATTATGTTATATTAATTTAATATACTAAATAGTTTCTTATATTAAGTAAAAATTAAAATAAAAATGAATATATAGAAAATACGAATTCTCAAAAAGTGTCATAAGTTTTGCGCGGAGAGGGTAATCGGCACCACACCTATTTTTATTCTTATTTTATGTATCGTTATTGACATTTTTTAATTAGACTTATTACAAATTTTTAATATGAAATATATTATATATTAAGTAAAATTAAAAAATAAAATTGAATTTATACTTAAAGAGGAATTTAAAACAGATGGTCGATTACCCTCCAACTGGGGTCCGATTCCACCGCTCAAGTGGGGGTGATCTGAAGCATTATTCAAACTTTGAATAACTATTATTATTGAATTTCATATTATTTTTTTGTGTGCTTAATTAATACCTTAATTTAATTTTCCAATAAAAAAAAATTACCAAAAAGTGCATTGATGGGAGAAATCGGAGAGACGAAGTTATACCCTAAAGTGGGTCTCTATTATATGCCAGACGTAAAAATAATAATAATTTATTTTGAAACTTTAAGCCCACACCATACTTTGATAAATCCTTCTAATTCTACAACAAGGTTTCAAGGGGAAGGTCAAGGTTGATAAGTTAACAGGCTATTAAAATGACGTTTCAAGGCATGTCTTATTTGAAAAGCCAATCATCTTATAATCGTAACTACAACATACGTTCAAGTTATGGAATGGAGTTAAATTCTTAAAAAACTAATAGATATTAGTAATGTTTATTGGTATTAAAACCAGCAGGGTAACTCTGCAAACCCTATCAGGACACTTTGGAGGTAGCTTAAAGAATTAACAGGACCTGACATCATTCTGCTAATAAACTGGCAGGTTAAAAGCGTTCCATACAGGAGCCTTGTTTATCACCATGGGTGTGAAAGAGGAAGTTTACTTCCGTTGATCCTTCTATATTAATTTTTTCTCAAATAATTCGTAATAATCGTTCCTGATTTGCTAATGTCTGTGAATTGGATATGGCAAGATATTTCTTCAGATTAAGTGAAAAAAAATATAATCTTGTAGAGATATGATCATCTATCCCTTTCTCCAACATTTAACTGTTTCCAATAAAAGGATCCTATTAGAATTTTTTAACATCATTTGGGTTACTGGAGAGTTTCCAGACGAGTGGAAAATATTGCTGAGACCTATTTTAAAACTGGGAAAAGTTCATACTCTTCTTATCACCCAATAGCTTTAACCAACTGTGTAAATTATTGGAAAGATTGGTACTACAGAGACGGCGAATATATCTGGATGACCACAACATCTTGTCCTCATTATCAAAATGGGTTTCAAAAACACTTTTCTATGGTGGACAATTTGATTTTCTTGGAATGTAACATACAGGAGGCTTTTATAAAAAATGAATTCTTGGTAATTGTCTTTTTGGATATTGAAAAAGCCTATGATACTGTGTGGATGCATGGGCTTCTTTTGAAGCTACATAGGGTGGTTCCTGAATGGTAATCTACCAATATTCTTAAAAAATTTCATTCAAAATCATAGAATTAAGATACCGATTGGAAACACACAATCAGAAATGTTTAAATGTTTGGTACTTAATTGGGGTTCCCCTAGGGAAGTGTCTCAAACCCTTGTTTCTTTTCTATTATGATAAATGTTCTTTTTGATTCCTATGGAAATGATGTTCAGTTTTTTTTTATATGCAGAAAACTGTGCTCTCTGGGTGTCATCTTTGAATATCTACACAACATTACAGCAGATTCAAAATGCCCTTCATGACGTAAGGGAGTGGCCAGTAACATGGGGAATAACTTTTTCTCCCAGCAAGACAAAAGCAGTTGTTTTTGCTAGACCGCTGCTAGATCCCTTTTACACCATTTTTACCATTATTGTCC
>JABUQX010046777.1:27500-40372 GCA_015478945.1 Trachelipus rathkii
TCTAATGGATGTACCGGACTTATTGGAAAATATTTTATGGACCGATGAATTTCACTTTACCAAAACGGTATGTATAACAGGTGGAACTTTAGACATTAGGCGGAAACAAACCCCCATATAACATTCACTAGCCATCACCAGGTCTCATACTCAGTCAACATTTGGTGTGGTATACTCAATAGTAGGATTATCGGGCCTTACTTCTTCAAGGGAAATTTGACAGGACAGCGTTACCTCATTTCCTTGCAGACCGTCCTTGTTGACCTCCTGAGTGATATACCTTTAAGAACGCAACGAAGAATATACTACCAACATAATGGGTGCCCAGCACATAATGACGACCTACCTCGACATAACCTTTCCGGGAAGATGAATCGGAAGATCTAGTCCATTTCCATGGCCCACGCGTTCACCCGACTTAACACCACTAGACTACTTTCTGTGGGGGTATCTCAAACATACCGTGTACGCTGGGTTTTATGACCCAGTAACCTCGCCCGATGATCTTTGCCGTCGAATAACACAAACGCATGTAGGGGAATCACCCGGCATTTTCACTGTCATTGCCATGGCAAGAAACCTGGCACCAGAGAGTGAGCATGTATCGCGTGGATGGATGAGTCTTCGAACAACATTTGTAAATACTGTGTGTACAAGTTGAAATGACCTGACCTTCTTCTCCCTTCTTTCATGCTGTGGATAAGATTCATAGGTGTAAATTTGTTATGATAATATTAACAACGTTATTACATTACATGTATCGATAATTTATGACTGTCTTTGAATACATTGTTTTTTTTCAAAACCTTTCACATTCAAGTTTAAACTATTGTTTGGTAACATTGACGCGTTATGGGTATACACATTGCGTGGAAACGAACAAACCTATCAAAAAATTGCGTGAGGAAAGAGAGCCCACCTCATTTTTTGTGTGCATTTCACAGAAGCCATAAAAAATATCATTCCATTCTTCATTCGCATGTTTGTGCGTGGTTTTCTTATTGCGCATCCGCAGCACACCAACGTAACATATCCATCTCCTTAACGAAATAATCAAACTTATATTCCTACACATTTTCATACTTAAACATCCCGTACGGTGATAACACCGCTGTAACATTAATCGTGAGACCACCCTTATTATATATATTATATATATAATATATATTATAATATATAATATATATATAATATATATATATATTATATATAATATATATATATAATATAATATATATATATAATATATTTATACACGAATTATTATCTTAATGCCGGATTATCCGACCCGGATATCCGGTATCCGGTTTTAACTTCCAGACCGGATATACGCTATCCGGCCATCCAGCTAATTCACTATCCGACCCACACCTAATATATATATATATATATATATATATATATATATATATATATATATATATATATATATATATATATACTTCTGCCCCTTGGCCAACCTCAATTGGAGGGCCACACTGCTTCCAGGGGAAGCCGGCCAAACCGGCCCTTGCGCAGTTCCAACAGGGTCGAGAAGGGAAGAGGCTTAGAGAAGTACTGCACAGGGGCATCGAGAGCGGAGCATCCAGAAAGAGGTGCCTCCATTGTATCTGGGAAACGTAACATCTTGGTGCAGGCTGGGGGAGGTGACATTATCTAGTTTGAATCTATATTTATATGCAAGAGTTTTGCGGTTGGTGACCTGATCTGCTCCGGGAGAGGTCAATTTGGCCTCTGGACAGGTTTTTCTTCTCTATGCGGAAATTTTGGGAGGGCTGTTTAGTTAAGTTGGTTATTTGGGCGCGTTTTGTAGAGTAGGTTATTGGTTAGTTGGGTATGGATATGCGTAAACCCACGACCTATTGGGAGGGGGAGGGGGAATAATGTTGTAAATGTTGTTATAGAATTTAGCTGGTGAGGAGGGGGGGGGGGATTTTAGTCTGTGTTTGAGAGGGGGTTGGAGAGGATTTTGTGACATGGGTGGGTTGGGATTTAGGTGTTTTCAGGGGTAGAATTGAGTTTCCACCACTCCAGGTGGTGGAGATAAGGAAGACGAGGTCTTGTCATGAAATGTTGGATGGGTGTGGTTTTTGTGCATCCAGTTGATGATTATGAGGGCGGCTGTTTTGTGTGCATTTTGCCCAATTTTTTGGTATTAGTTTTTGACAATTGCTGGAACTATGGGGGAAGCATAGTTTAAATTTGTTCTGAGGAGTTGTTTATAATTGGTGGTAAGGGTGTGTTTCCTGTAGCTAAAGTTTGTGTTGAAAGGGTTCTGAGGGTGTAGTTTCCGTTCCGGTTGAGGAGGTGATTTTGACGATGGGGGGGGGGCGGGGGAGAACGTCATTGTGTCATAAGGTAAGTCCTAAATTTGGGGTTTTGTTTATGCGAGGGGTTTGTTGTTCAGGGAAAACTGTTGCGGTGGAGTTAGGAAACCGACCGGGGCCCGGCCATTTTTAGCGAACCCGGCCCCGGCAAAAATTCAGGAAAAAACCGGCGGTTTCTACTGGGGTTACTGTTTATAAAATTTACAACAAAATAATTAAAATCATGAAATTCACACAATGATTATCTTTTGTGCCAAATCCTGGTTGGAAAATCAATGCAAAATATAGAAACATGCCTAAACATAAGCAATTTTTTTTGTATTTACTATGATTTCAAATAAAATTGAGGCCAAATTATTAATTTTCCGAGTTTTAACATAAAAATTTTCGAAATTTGATATATCAAACAAATTCCGGAAAAGGAAATAAATATAATGGTTAAAATATTATTGTATTTGTTATTGTACACCACATATCTTCAAGAAAATCAAATATTTTAGCAAAATCTCTTTTCAAAATTATTTATGTTATTGTCACCACATACCTCTCTGCAGTTCTATATATATAAATATATATAATATATTATATATATTATATATATATATATAAATAAATATTATATCTACAGATATATTGTATATTATATATATATATATATATATATATATATATATATAATATATATATATATATATATATTATATATATATATATATATATATATATATATATATATAATATATATACTTTAGAGAAGGAAGCCCTTGCGATTCCTTTAGTATTATGCTTTACTGTCACTTCATTTTATTACAAAATGTACACAAATTAAAAAACATTGTTTAAAGACACTTTTTTTTTAATGAAATAAATTTAAAAGAAAGCTAATTTTCGTTCCCGACACGCGAGACCTCTTCAGGCTAAGGACTAGATTTTTTCTTGATCTTCAACAGTTCAAGTGTGTTTCAGTGGTCTGCTATTTTCTTCATGGTGTTGTTGAAATATTTTGATTTTTTCAGATATTCATTTTGTATAAAATCTATCTTAACTTCACCGGGATGCTTATTGTAGTTTAGTTGTTACTATTATAAATGCAAAAAGGATTCCATGATTTTGCGATGGTTCGTGTAATTGATTGATATTTCTGATCATTTTTATATTGTTGATATTGATAGAGTGGCCTGTGTTTACGCCTATAACTGTTTAAAACGCTTGAATTTATTGCTGTCCTTTGTAGGCATCTGTATTGATATTTTTTTCTTTGGCAAATCTATCGGTTTCAACCTCATATATTGTTTATTGGCAAGTATTGCAGGGGGATGTTGATATATACAGCTTTGTAGGGAGATTTTACTTTCGTTTGCGGTTTGAGAATTGTTTTTTAAGGTGATGTTATTTTGATGGAATGAGGGTAATATTTTTGGGTAATATTTGTTTTAACGAATATAATGGTAATTGAGAATTGGGAAAAAGGGAGGTGTTGCCTTAATTTTCGGGGGGAAAGGTGCTATAGTACCTCATTTTTGCTTTTTTAAATGCTTTTGGTGATGAAAAAACTCAGGATAGTAAAGTGATTTTTGAAAGTATTGTGGATGTAATTAGTTTCTTGTGCTAGAAGGTAGGGGAGAGGCATTAATACTAAAGGCACGGAGAAATAGAGATGACAGGAACAGCTAATTTTGTGTTTTGGGAATGATTAGATAGCCAATGTATATAGTTTGTGCGAATGTTGGTTTTCTAATATATATAGTAAATTTCAAGTGATTGTTATTCCATGTGATTAAGGATCGAGGAAGGGGATAGAGTTTGTTGGAAGGCATTTCTATCGTATACTGAACTGAAGGATGAATAGAGTTAATATTGATTTTAGGACATCATTAGGGTTGTTGTTGTGAGGGAGGGAGACAAATGTCATCTACATATCTAATCCATAAACTATTATTTAATAAAGGGTGGGGTAAACAATATGAATTTAAAAGATTCTTTTAGTTCCATATATATGTTACTGAGAATGGGAGACAATGGGGATCCCATACTCAGGCCGAAAGTTTGTTGTAATATTTTGCCATGTAAATGAAAGGAAGTTATGTTGTAATGAGAGATTAATGAGCTTTTTTAATATATGAAACGGGAGGCCCAATCTTCTCATTTACAACATAAACTGCTTCATTTTAATTGCAAATTTACAAACAAACTTTTCAGCCTTGAGTATGGATCCCCACTGCTCCCGATACTCAGTTAACATATATATGGAACTAACAGAATTTTATCATATTTACCCCACCCTTTATTAAACAATAGGTTATGGATTAGATATGTAGATGACATTTTTGTCTCCCTCCCTCACAACACCAACCCTTAATGATGTCCTAAACTATATTAACTCTATTCATCCTTCAGTTCAGTTTACGATAGAAATGCCTTCCAACAACTCTATCCCTTCCTCGATACCTTAATCACATTGGAATAACAATTATTTGCAATTTACTATATATAGAAATTCAACATTCGCACCAAACTATATACATTGGCGTATTCTAATCATTCCCCAAACCACAAAATTTAGCTGTTCTGTATCCTCTATTTCTCCGTGCCCTTTTCGTATATGCTCTTCGCTCTCCTAGCACAAGAAAACTAAATACATCCACAATACTTTCAAATCACTTTCCTATCCTGAGTTTTCATCACAAAAGCATTTAACAAAGCAAAAAGAGGTACTATAGCACCGTCCCCGAAAAATTAGCAACACCTCCTTTTTTACCAATTCCTCAATTACCATTATATTCTTTAAAACAAATATTACCAAAAAATATTACCCACATTCCACAAATACCATCACCTTAAAAAACATTCTCAAACCCCAAAAACGAAAAGAAAATCTCCCACAAAGCTGCTATATATCACATCCCCTGCAATACTTGCAATTAAAACATATATAGGTGAAAACATAGAATTAAAGAAGAAAAAAAATCAACATACAGATGACTGCACAAGGACAGCATAAATTCAGCTTTAACAAGGCATAAGGCTTAACACAGGCCACTCTATCAAATATCAAACCAATATAAAGATGATTCAGAAATATCAAATTTCACACGAACCATCGCAAAAACATGGAATCCTTTTGCATTTATAATAGAAACAACTACAATAAGCATCCGGTGAAGTTAAGATAGATTTATACAAAATAAATATCTGAAAACATCAAAATATTTCAAAAACACCATGAAGAAATAGCAGACCAACTAAAACACACTTGAACTGATGAAGATCCAAGAAAGAAATCCAGTCCCTAAGCCTGAAGAGGTCTCGCGTGTCGGACGAAAATTTAGCTTTCCTTTTAAATTTATTTCATTAAAAAAATAAGTGTCTTTAACAATGTTTTAAATTTGTGTACACATTTAGTAATAAATTGAAGTGACAGTAAAGCATAATACTAAAAAAGAATCCAAGGGCTTCCTCTCTAAAGTAAATATATCACTACGACAAAGTAGTTCTTAAAATATATATATATATATATATATATATATATATATATATATATATATATATATTATATATAATATAATATATATATATATATATATATATATATATATATATATATATATATATATATTTAATAACACTTATAATTCAAAAAAATCATTCATTTTCTAAAATTTTCTTTGGAACGTCCTTATTTAATTGAATTAATTAAATGATTCCTTTTTATAATTTAAATTATTAATTAATTGAAATTATATTAATTTTCATCCTAAGTTTAAAGACTTTCAGTGTTTTTGACTTACATTCTAATTTTAAGCTAGCCCGGCAAATTAGAGCAGCCCCGCCCCGCGCAAAATTCCACCCCGGTCGGTCCCTAGTGGAGTGAAAATTGGTAGCGGTCGGTGGTTAGGAGGGTGATGGAGGATTTGAGGGGGGATGCGGTCATTCTATTGGAGCAGTAGCCAAGTTTACTAATTGTTGTAAGGTATTCTGGCGTATTGTTGTGTGGGCAAATTTACGTTTCTGGATGCTGGGAAATTGAGACTGATGTTGATCTGCTTAAGTAATAAGGTTTGTGGATTTGGTGGGTAGGAATGGGCGGTCTGCTGTTTTTTGAAAAGATTGAATAGGAGTGGAGGAGAGAATTGCCGCCCTGTAGGACGCCGTTTGGTAATTTAATGGAGTGGAAAAGATTGTTTTTGGAAGAACTTTGGCAACAAGGCTGGTTGAGAAAGTTAGTATATATAATATATTATATATTATATATATATATATATATATAATGATATATATATATATATATATATATATATATATATATATATATATATATTATATATATATATATATATATAATATATATATTAATAATATATATATATTAATATATATATTAAATATATATATATATATAATATAATATATATATATATATATATATATATATAATATTTATTATTACACATAAGACCTCTTAATCGGAAATTGGTTAGGGAAAGTATTTGTATGGTTTCTGACCAAGTGGAAGGTAGGAATATTTAGGCCCGATAGCAGGCCCTGCTTCAGCGCGACGTAGCGGAATGCTTGCCCCGTAAGGCGCTGAAAGAGGGGTGTTCGCATCCTAGTACGCGGGCTTTTCCAATGACGAGAAGCATGTGAAGAGTGTGATTTGTAGTGAAATAAGATTGTTCTGTTGTATGTGTGTTGGCGGCTTCATGGTGTAGTGAATGTGTTTGTATAATTAGTTTGTAAATAACACGTTATGCGTATATTTTGTAGAAACTGCAATGTTGTAAGAATATGTGCCAGAAAAGATTCTTCCTAGCAGTACACTAATAGGTCGGCAACAAATTTGTGTCCTAGATATACGGTTAGGCTAAGGTTGGATAGGCGGAATTGAGTTAGAGTCAGAGGTGGACTCACCATACTAGAGGGTAAAAGTCCTGTTCTTAAGGTGAGCCAAAAAGCTCGCCTTAACCCACTGAGTTGCCAATTACAGTGAACTCCAAGATTTTATATATATATATATTAGTATATATATATATATATATATATATATATATTAGTTATGAGTATTATTATATAATATTTATTATTATATATAGGTAATAAATCTTATACTATATTATATAAATAACCCTTTTCTGGAATTATGCCATAAATAAATATTAAATCAATATATATATAATAAATATATATATATATATATCCAATATTATATATATATATATATTTAGTAATACATATCATATAGTAGTCTATATCATTTTTATTCTATACCTATTATCTCGAACCATTATATTATTTATATGGTAACTATATATATTATAATTTTCTCACCTTTTTTCCGGTTACCAGTATAAATATGTCATATATATATATATATAGTTTCTATATATAAGAATACTAAGAATAATAATACTAGTATTATTATTCTAATATACTTTATATATATATATATATAATATATATATAGAGAGCTATATATATAGGGAAGGGCCTGTTAACACTATCTACACACAACTGGTATTGTTATGTTTAAATTCTTTCAATATTAGTCTACGCCTGATATGCTTATTACCATTTTTGCGTTGATAACTAACCAATCTTGTTGCTACATCTCAATAACCCAGACGTTTACTGCATTCTTACTTTCAATCTTATTCATCTTCATTATGCTATTCACCATCTAACTACTCTTAGTCTTACCTTTTCCTTACATCTCATTTGACTTTATCACTCTCCTCGTTTCATACATGCTTAAACCATCCTTTACAACTTAATACTTGTTTCTGTCCATCTCTTTTTTCCTACTATCTCTTTTTAAATATAAAGCTCCAGATAATATTAGTTATATTACTATATTACGCACATCAGTAATTCAGTTAGTAGAACCACATATCAATCACTGTATTTGTTGTATGAATGTCCTTTTACATCACTCTCGAGGTGAGTTATATATATATTACTGTGATTCTAGTTTATAAGATGTTTAATGCTGCATATTATATGCTGCATACACTTATAAAGGGATGAATTAAAATGGACTTAAACTTAAATTACAGTCCAACAGTCAGACATCTCGTGATTTCCCCAAGTGCCCCAGTGAAAATTTCAACAACTAAAAATCCCCTCTTTGCAAATTAAGGGTGAGATATTTAATCTTTTATAATTGAAAATAAAAACTATAATTATAATATCTAATTTATATTATAATTCTAGGGTCCTAGTGTTGGGTCCTACTGTTGTGCTCGTTGCTCATAAATGAAGTGCCGATACGAGGGTTTGGGATTGTTCTTTTAGCCCCCATAAACTACCGTTAATTGTGATGATGCATAGTGCTTCCAGTGCATTTGAAATAAAACTTTATCAGTTTGTCCAAACCGTAGCGTAGACTGCAGCTATTGCTCTATTGGACAGCTGAAATATTGACAAATAAGAAGTAAAAGCACTTGCAAGTTTCTCATTAATTTCCCTACCTCGGCGAGCAAACAGAATCTAACCCAAAACTATTATTTGAATAAGAAATTGAATGATGTCTTAAATATTACTCTTAAGTTAAGTTTATGCCTAATTTGTATATATATATTTTGAAAACTCGAAAACTCTGTATACACGTGTGAATGTCTGTTTGAAAGTTTAAATCCACACATTCCAACCAAACTATACACAGAATAATAAAAGCCTTGAACCAGAAACCAGGGATCACAGAACACAGACACTGATAATTTATTAAAATTAACTTCCTGAAAGTATGTGCGTTCCATAGGTTCGCCCATACTTCATTTGTATATAAAATATACCTAATCTAACGGATAACCTAACTTTAAGTTTATATATTCCAAACCTTCTAACCTGATGGGTTACCTTAACCTTAAACTAAAATCTTGTATATAAAATATATTTCAATTAATTATATTATAATAAAAAATAAAACCCACACATCTTTTTTCTTTCTATCCTTCTTCTCTATCATCAATAAAGTACCCTCTTCTTGAATCTAATAAAAATAAAGTGTAACATTGTAACTTCAAAACCAACACAAGTCACACACAGGCGATCAGCACCAATGAATGTTAACAAGGTTCCAGAGCATAGCAACCTCCGCTAGGAATTATTTGACATGCCTGATAGTGCCTAGAAGTGAGCAATAGGAGAATCATTAATCTCACTTTTCTTCAAGTACCCTTATAGCATTTTCTTACTTTTACTATTTCTTTTTACTGACTTATAATTTATATATGAAAATTTCTAAATAGCTCTTAAACAACGAATTAAAATATTCTTTTGAATTTTGTGATGACTACTTGCGAGGAACAATGGGCTTTATACGATTAAGCGCTCCTATCGGTGCACTTCTTTATGCCTTTACTGCCCTGTTCTCGTAACATAAGTACACAAAATTAAGAGTGGCGCTCCGAACAGGACTTTGTTTCCGTTCGTGCTGTCACCAGTTGTGATAGTTTATCTGTTCACCAAGAATCTTCACAGCAAACATAAAGATATTTGACACTTTATTACACTAGATATAGCTCGGTTCAGTATCACAACACTTGTGTGAATCGGTTGATAGTAGATTGCGTTGAAAAAAGCGGAAATTTAAAGAAATGGCTGACAACCGTACCTATGAGGAGTCTCAGCGCAAAAGGCCCTAGCGGAAACTTTTGACTAGAAGATGCTAGAAACATTTCCCGATGACAAGTATCAAAGGTCTCTACCTAAATCATAAATTAAATATTCGGCTGATAAGCCTACAATTGACCATAAACAAGTAAACAGAAAGAGTACCAGCATGACAACACTTGAATCTTTCCGCATACGTGAGACAGTAAATAACATCAATAAACAGTTCCAAATGAGAAGCTGCACTTGTGACACATTAGAAAAAAACCCAATTACATTTAGACGCCAACACCGACAGCACTTGCTTACACCACATACTAAGCCTTGATTCAATATGTTAGAAGACAATAAATCTTTATTAGATGATAATTCATCACAAGAAGAACAAGAATACTCAGATATTGAACACGCTGAACATAATACAGAAAAACCGAGGGAAGAATATTCCCAAAGAACACATCCAGTACCTAAAAACAGATCACCCATAAAAAACAGACAAGTTCAGACACAAAAACTTGAAAGTAAAAGTAAAGAAAATAACTTAATTGACCTTGACACTGAAATTAAAAACTCCCTGCTTAAACCACCTTCACAAAACCCTTATAATGATAATTATACACAGTCTCAAAACAGATCTCATCATAAACATGCGCAGACACCGCCACGGACACAGTCACGGACACAGAAATTTCAAGGGTTTGAACCAGAGGATTCATATGAATATATGGGTCCTGGGTTGAAAAAACGCTTAGATTCAATGGAAGAAGCCATATTACTCTTGACACAATTAGTCAAGAACTCACAAAAACTAAAAGTTGTTGATCCGGGAAAGTATAAATACGAGACGGATCAAAACTTCCTTGTTTACCTGAAGGATTTTGAAGCCTACTGTAGTCTTCACTATCCTAAAGCGCCTCACCAATGGTTACGTCTATTAGGTCGTCAATTGGAGGGCAGCTTTGCTCAACTTTATCAGATCCTTACTAAGGACGACCGAGATTACTTTTCTGTTAGAGATACACTAGTGAGTTGGTATCAAACAGAAGAAAAGCGGAAAAACGAGTATAAGCTTAAAGCTTATTACTCCGCACATAGAGAGAGTGGTGAGAGTATTAGAATGTATGCTCTGAGGTTGGAAAGGCTAGCCAGACGAGCATATCGTGGCTTAGACATGAGGGAGCACGATTCCTTACGGACTGCTTTCCTCTGTAGTCTTCCACCTTATATAGAAAAGAGTGTGAGAGAATATATCAAGATGAAAGATAATGATAGTGATGTGCGCACTCCTTGGGAAAAGATCGTGGGTTTCGCCGACTCTCTCGAATCAGACAATACTGAATTCCCAAATTCAATCGAACAATCCTCATCAGAACATCTCAAAAAGCCAACTCACTCACACAAATCACATTCCAAGACAGTTAATTTAAATGAGACACTAGAATCAGTAATTGAAATAAATACAGTTGCTCCTAGTTGGACAGAGGTTTTTCAGAATAAAACACAGAACAGAACAAATAAAACACAACCTCGTCAATCACAAAACACTAATCGTAATCCTCCAAATAAAACAAACGGTTCCCGATTCTTTAGGGATAACAGTAACAGACAACAACAAAATCGTCCACCACCACAGCACTACACTAACCCTAGGGCAAACACAGATAGGAAACAGATGGTGTGCGAGTATTGTGAGTATCGGGGACATCAGATGAGTGAATGTTATAAATATCTGGGAATATGTGCGTACTGTAAGAAAAAGGGACACATAAGGGCTGATTGTCGCTCTATTAAATCACCTCGTTCATCACCCACTATGGAAAGGAAGATAACTTGTCCTTTCTGTCGTGGACCTCATCCAGGCATTAGATGCCCACAGAGAACACCTCCCCTGGATGACCACAACAGACCCATAAAACAGATTATTCATAACAAATCCCCACAAAACACTAACCAGAATAAAACAGAATACAATAGTGGGAAACCACTTCCTCCCCGAAAGTATTTCGATCCTTGCATTTACTGCAATCGGTCTCATTATGAAGGCCGATGTAAAGGAGCTGAAGAAGCTCAGGCTATAAATTCGGGAAACGACCGAACTCCCCGGGACTGAGTCCCCTGGTGGAGGCCGTTAATGAAAATGACTCAGTCATAGAAAAAGAAAAACCCTTAAATGACCCTCCGATCTTAATTGACCCTTCTTTATCAGTTTCAGTTTCAAAGACCCCTGAAATATCAGATCCTTTAGAAAAGAAGGAAGAAACTTCAACACCTATCCCTTCCCTTGACTCTCCTGTGTTGAAGGAACCTTCTATAGAATTAGCAGATAAAGTACGAACCGTACATATAAACCTTATTCCTTCCGTAAATGACCCTTTAATAGTTCCGGTTTCATTCAGTTCACATAGTTCGGAATCGCTATGGATGCACATGCTGACGATAGCGGCGTGAGTAAGTTTAATCAGTACAGAGATATTTTCTTACACCTTAAAAGACATTAAATTACTCCCTTCATCAGAAATAAATGTAAATTCCATCAGTGGATTGTCCCGTGATCATGTAGTCCCCATAGAATCATACATTGAAATACCTTTACACTTCCCTGAAACACATTTCATTTCAAAACCTATTATTTTTCTAGTTGTCCCCCTAGAGCATATGCCAGCACCAATGATACTGGGTGCCGCAGCCCTGAGAGATAATCACATATTACCCGATCTTACAAAAAGACAACTAATACACAGGGCAGGGGGGTCCATAACACTCATTGCCACAGATCAAAGTTCATCCATAACACTCATTGCCACAGATCAAAGTTCATCTATCCCCTTTTATAAATGCGTGAATGTGTATTCTGTGAGTATTCCTCCTTTTTCATGTCGAATGGTAGAAATTAAGGGGCCGAATGACTGTTCGTTAGATCTCGTGGGATTCAAGGGG
>JABUQX010046778.1:0-35332 GCA_015478945.1 Trachelipus rathkii
AGACGAGAGAGAGAGGAAGAGGATATCTTTACAAGATAACGAGACGAAACACTAAACTGACTACTACCAACTGACTACTACACTACTACACTCTATACTACTATATCATATGATCATGACATATACCTAGTAATGTGGATATAAAGTCAATAGATTACTTAATATAAATAATTATCAAATAATACAATAATAATAATAGATGGATTAATAATTACACAAATAAATAAATACACATAGAATAATTATTAATCTATTATATTATTACATAATATAATTAAAACTTATAATTAATAAGACTTTCAAGCGAATTGATAAAAAATTCATTTCAAAACTGTTTGGAATACTTACGCTAGCGTGCCGGAGCCGGGATGTCTTGATACTAAAACGAACCGCGTGCGTGGGAGCGGAGCAGGATCGGAGCGAGTCGGGAGTCGGAGTGGAGTCGATCGGATCGGCGTTTGAGTTTGATACAGAATGCATATGTTGAGGATGATTTTCAACTCAGATGTCCCTTCGGGAAAACGAATCTTACACTTATTAAATATATAATATGATAAAAAAGATTATTATATAATAAAATTAATAATATAATAATATGAATAATATAATAATAATAAGATAACATGAAATTCAAGTGACTTTAGATCAATAAACACGTGGTTCGTTCAGCTTACGCTGATAAGAACCTTCGGTTCTCTTACGCTTACGATGTATAAGCGACACAAACAGAGAACTGTATCATGCCGAAGTTGTCTTTCAGTGGGCATATTACTAACTAGCTTTTATACCCTTTATATATGTAAGTATATACTAATATATCACCTATGCATATCCTATATAGTGATATATGTAGTAATTTTAAATATAATAAAATACTCACCTATACTATATATATATAATACTACTATATATAGATAAATATATCTTTCAATTACATACTGGAGGATACTATAATATATATCTAATATATACACTAATAGATTGTTATATACTACTCATATATACGTGTTATATATATATATTATATTATATATTTAAGTTATTATATATTAATTATATAATATAAACTATAATATTATAGTATATATTTATATTATTATATATATATCTACCTACTACTAATAATAATAGGTTAAATAATATACTACTAATAGTTATATTAGGGAAATTTATATAAATATATATATAAACTATATATAAATAAATATATCCACCCTAAGGATGAACTGTGGTGTTTATCTGTATATATAAAACAAAAAAAAAAAAAAAAAAAAGAAAAAAAAAAATAGATACTATAAATTATTAAGTTTATATACTTATATTATTATCTATTAAACTACTAATTTATATATTATATAATATATATTGTTATATTATTCTATATAGCGTGATCGTTAAGTAATATCATACTGTGTGGCATACGTGTAGTCGCTGTGTGGTACTGTATAGCGCTGTGTGCTAAAGTAAAAGCATAATGCTGGAGGCTCTAAAGAATAGCACAGGTTGTTTCAACTTTATGTAAGATCAATCCCCGCAAGTAATATGTATTGTGCGTGGTATTTTGGCTTTTTCTTCTTTTTCTTCTTTCTCTCTCCACATCTTACTTTCTCTCGCTCCTTACAATTATCTTTTCTAATACTTCTTCTTATTGCCTTCATGGGTTGTACTATGATTTCTCTCCACCGTGTTTTCGCGGTTCCTTCCGCTGCTCTTTATTTCTAACCCCGGAAGTACCACCCCTCGTTATCCTGTCTCTATTTCACGCATCTCACGATTCATAGTTCTCTCTATTTCATAGGAGTTGAGGTGACGTTTCTAATCCTTGTGAATAGGCATGATGGCTGATGTCAAGGGCAGTAGTTGAAAGGACTTCTCCGACTAGGCTACGGTCCAAACGGATTACCATTACGCACCACATCCTCATGGCGTTCTCCGCACCCCGAGAACCAGCAAGTATCCTAACGATAATTGTTTACGAGAGTGACACTGTTTTGGCCTGAAGGTGCGATAAAGATGCAACCAACCTGCACTATTATTCGGGAAAACAACCTAGCCAGCGGGTGCATGATAAGCGATGGACTCAGCTAGCGACACCTACAGCGTTGTTTCTCTCTCCCTCTCTTCGTCTCAGAGTATGCCCTTTTCGACAGGTTACAACCTGTTCTCTTATGATCCGGTACTCCGTACTCGCTACTTTTCCTCAGATGACTCAGGACAGAAGTTTGCGTACCTCTCCTGAGGCTTTACGAGCAAATGGTAGTACATTCCCGTCTATGGGAGCGATTGTGGCGACCTTAGACCAAACGGCATTTTTTGGGTCTGCATTTTCTGTCCTCATTTCGACATTCAGTGGTCGAATTAAGAAAGTAATGAATTGGTTGATCGGTTGTCGTCTCCTGTCTTCTGCAGGTACTGTAGAGATAGTTTCTCAGCTTTAAAGAGCAGCTCTGCGGTTGCTCTCGATTCTGGTAACATCGCATCTCCTCTTACCATCCTAGCAAAGGATTCTTCTCAGTGCCGTAGAACCTGTATTTCTACACCGCTGTTTAACTTCTGTGGGCATAATTCTAGAGATATTTGGCTCTCCTTTACGCTCTCATACTCGCGTCTGCTCTGAAAGCTCAAGGTCAGGTCCAAAGAGGATTAGGCCACAAGGCTCGAACTTGGTATCGTCCGGCCTTCCAAAAGTTCGTGGTCCTCCCCCCTCCACATAAGTCTAAAGTGCTTCTGATTGGATAGACCTGTGGGGATTTTAGGGCTACGAACGCTGTACGATATACAGTTACGTTCCGTCGGATGCGCCACAGTCTTCAACGCGAATCCTTGTTCGGTAAGAACCATTTTTTCAGAATTGGTATTCTTCAAGGCGTGTACATTAGTATCCAGTAGCAGTAGATGACAATGATCCTAACGCCATACCGCCAAACGTTACCCAACTTACCTTTTGGGTCCTCGTTTGTGAGTATACCAGAATGCCGATTTGGAGTTTCAGTGCGCAAGCTAAGAACAACTATATTCAACGCTCTAGTCGGTGCGCGCGGTGTTCTAAGAGTTCACTTCGCCTTTTTTGCTATATACTGGATGGCTCGCTCATGAGGCTTCGCGTGTGTTTCACATGCTCGAGCAGTGAGCCATATGGCCCATTTCTTGGTTAGGGTTGATAAGTGATGGACATCGAAGTCTCAACCCTAAAGTGTGTTTTGGTGTCCTCTTACTTTGGGCATGACTGTCTCGTGATTGTATCGTCCATACTTGCAGAGCGGTAGTGGAGGTATTCTGCACCTTCTAGGCCTGTCCAGTAAGAGCTCGTGTCAGTACCCCCTCGGCATGCTTATCTTTCTATCTTTTTCATTTCAAACAGCTCATGTTTTCTCAAATCGGGCGCTGATATTTTTCGACCTCCTCAACCACTACAAATCTCTCCGCCCACAAGCACCAGAGCAGTTCTACAAGATAATGTGGGACTGGGTCCTCGCAAACGGGATCTACTTCTGCTTTCTAGCGTTTTGTGGAAGTTTAAAGAAGCACTACTGCTATCTGCCACTCATTATCTCACCCAAGGACTCAGCACGACCAGAGTCTCAGAGTATGATGCTCCGATTTCTGCTGCGGAGGTGTCTTCACAGCACCTGCACAAGTTTTCAAACATAGTAGTTTTTTTGTGGTCCCTCGTCAAGTTAGACCTTTCAATAAGACTTCTCAAGTAACTTTCCGGAGGTGAGTTTTAATATTTCGATATTATTTGCCGTCCGTTTTCATGCTACTTCACTTGGAGTCGTGAGTCCTCACACTACTGTACTGATAAAAACTTAAGACTTCGCTATGTTCCCTCTAGAAACGAACGGCACCATCTCGGAGAAGCTTGTCACCTTTGAGTATGTTCACAGTTCAAATAGAAGTCAGATCGATATTCGGTGTCGACAAGTTGACGTGCGCGGGGTTCGTTGTCCCGCTATTGAAATCGACAGAGGGTTTTTATTCCGATTTCTTAGCCTTTAAAAGATCGACTCACGACGCTTGGCAACTGTTGCAGACTCTGAGATTCTTGCACTTTACCACAAGACCTTTTCCACGTGGGTGGTCCAACTCCTGGATACTTGTAGATAGAGATCTTCTGTGGCGATGTGGGTCCCAAAGTTCTACTCGCTTTTCGGTACCTGCGTCTTCTTAAGGCTGGTCTCCTCAATCTTCCACCGTTCGCTAAATCCTCCATCTGAGCATTGAGGCTTCACGCAACTGGTTTGCTGGCGGGCCGTTCTGGTTGGCTGATCTGAATGCTGACGTTAATTTTGGTAGCACTTGTCCTTTCCTGCCAGCTGGTGCCAACTGTGACGTGTTCCACATCGACATCCGTAAAGCCATTTTTTTCAGCATTTTGGATTTCAACATCACTTTCTTCTTTTCATAACAGAAGAGGAAAGTATTTCCCCATGCTGGTGATAGTTTATTAAAGAATTCTGGTATATGCATATCGGAAACCCATGTTTTTTTGGGGTGTTAAATTATAAGATACGCCATTGGTCCTGGTATTTAAGGGTCCTTCCAATTTGTTTACATGTAAAAGATGTTGTAATGTCAATAGTGTTGTTTTTTATTTTAAAGCATGCGGAGTTAATATTCGATGTTTTTTTCGGATACTGTGGGGGAAACCTAAATAACCGTTATGTTCTTTTGGAAGGTACACCAAAATGGATGGGGGGTTGGCTGCGGGCTGTCGCTCTCATGGTAATAAAAATTACATTCTTACTATTTGTACATTCGGGTTTCCAATCGTTGACGAGGTATCCCTTCTGGTATGACAATAAATAGGTTGCGGATCATTGCTAAAAGCTTTCCTTTAGCTAATTTGATTTTCGCGTTGGCGTGCCGCTTTCTCTCACACGATGGACTAAGGTAAGACATTTCGGAAATACCTCTTATTGGAAGAATTGGATGAATCTGGGTTTGGTTCAGAAAATATTATACGAAATTTCTCCACTCACAAAGGGAATGCATATGAGAATCGTCTTGACACCGTCTAGCTAAAGGTTTATATTCTAGCCAGACCCAACCGAAATCGTGGACTGAAAGGCGCTCCTTTTGAATTGCTTGGCATTCGCCCCGACTGTAACCGAGGATAGCACTGTCTCGCAACGCTGAACTTAGTGTATGGATTTCTCGCTTCTCGCTCTCCGGTGAACTTCTTTTCACAGCTCTCTCCTTCACCCTTTCGTTTTTTGCACCCTTTCACAGTCTCAAGCGACAAATTTTTTCCCGTTTAGTTTTTTCACCTGCTAGTCGTCTATCATTTTTGGCTTGAGAAAGCGCTGTGCATTTCTCGTACGAGCACCACCTCCTTCTCGTCCACACAAGGTGCAATCATAATCCAAGGACCTTTTCTGACTCATTTAATGTTTTCACATGATCCACAGACGCTCTCCAACTAAGTAAATGGCTTTTCCAGTGATCATTAGAAGGAAAATCTCACGATACAGCGTCCCACACGTACAGAAGTCGTTTCAATCGACCGCCTAAAGCCTGCTTTCTTCGAGGCTAATCTACTCTTTCTGTATACTCGACCCTGACTGCTTTTACGACCTTTGCTTTTTCAATTTCTTCTCTGTCAACTCGTTCTTTTAACGTTCCTAGCTCTCCTCCTCGATCTCTCTCCTCCTCTTCTCTCCTCCTCCTCTCCTTGTCCTGATCCTTTCACTCTATCTATCCCTCCTTCCTCACTGTCTCTAACACCAAATAGACCGCATCAGTACTTTCCACCGGGAGGATCATCGTCATACTTGCCTCCTCTCCATCCCGGCTCAGGGATTCTTACCATTTCGCAGACATCATTCCACAACCCTGAGACCAAGTACACCTCCGACGAACGTGCAGGATGTTTCCGTACTCGGCCATCACAGTCTCACGGAGGGGGGGGGGTTCTTTATTTGGGAATCGGAAATCTTTGTCCAGTATTCATCCCAGGCTCCATACTGAGACTACGATCAGGGGTCGGCATTCATGGGGATGGGAACTGACTTCGAAGGGGCAGGAGGATGGATCGGGGTAGAGGTGCCCTTCCCGTGGCGGGTTGGGGAGGGATTAAATAATGGGATGGGCACATCGGGTGGGGAGACATTAAGAGGGGGCGGCTGGGGCCGCCGGTGAGGGATTGGTGGGGTACAACAGATGGGCGCGCTATTTTGTGGAATAGTAAAAAATCGTTACTTTGAGAAACGTAGCGAGGGAGTCATGCTGGTTGACGAAGTCAGGTTAAGTCCAAATACCGTGACGATCACTAACACTATTGTCAATAACGTTAATATTGTGACCCGCACTCATGTTATTTTCTCTTACCAATGGCACAATCTAAATATTATGAACTACTGACTGTGTTCTCTACAGCATTGCATATTAAGGTACAGCGCAAAATTTTATCTATCTGAAAGACATAGGATTTTGTGTTAAACAAATATCCTTAAAAGGGGTAAATGAGATATTGTGCCATTTTTTGTTTTTACGCTAACGCTGTCTACCTGACGCTCCTGCTTATTTTCGCTTACCTAAGTAATCTAGTGTTCTTATTAAAGCTTTTTTATATGACTTGTTATCACGTAGTCAAGATGCATTTTATGTGAGAATAGACGCGGTGAAATTATTTTTAATATTATAGTAAATATTATCGTTTTTAATTAGGCCACTAGAGGGCCCTAGAGCGAAGAGTGAATATATCGATGTAAGTGTTTTAAATTTAGTTATTCTCACGAGAGCAACTTGGATCAGTTCATTAACTTAGGACCATTTACTTTCTCGTCGGGCTTCGCTAGTAACGAACCGTAAGTTCCCAAAATTCTTTGTATTCATTACGCACTTATATTCTTCCGGCAATCGGAACGTGAAGCCCACAAAAGGACCAATGTAGGTCCACTACTTTATTATGGTGAGTATTAACTTATATTTATATTTTTGCTATAGTCTATGTATTTAATTGCTTATTATATATTAGGTGGTATTGATGTGTCCGGCTGTGATTTTTTTGGGGTTCACTCTTGTTATTAAGTGTTTACAATCTCAGTTTATTTATGGTTTACACTCAGATAGAAACGTTTATTCCTGAAGTTGTCTCAGGTGGGCAATATTCAATACTAAGATAGTTATTATTATATATTATATTTAGATTATATATAATATATATATATATATATAATATATAATATATATACTATTAATACTAATAATATAATAAACCTAATATAATATTATGAATTAAATAATTCTTTTAAAATCTAAAATAAGAAAATAATATTGATTAATGATAAGAAATGGCAAGTAATAATACAAAATAGGATTATCACCAACTGATGGTGGTAATTAAATATAGATGAATATTTTGCCGTGCCATCATAGTTGGTCAAGCATCTGATAATTAATAATTTAATTTAATAATAATAATAATAATTATTATTTATTTATGTAATAAAAATTTATTAATATACTGATGATCTTTAAGAAAATAGGTCTGGTGCACGATTAAGTGAAAGGCGTGCAGATGCAAAGGAGGAGTACGTCTTTCTTCTAGTGCGACTCGGCCCTATTGGATTGTGGTCAACTAGTGTCTGAAAGCTGTTGTCAACAGAGAAATTGGATCAGAGCCCCGTAGCTGTCGGATAAAATATGCTGGCTCTGCGATTGTTGTGGGAGCCTACTTACCCTGGTGCATTTTCAAGGTCGCCATCCGATGGTCAACAATACTATTTTAAGCGGGATCTGTTTGAGTGTAGTAGGGCAAACGGGCAAAAGCTTTGTATTTTTATCATGACCTTCGATGTGCAGTCACTTTGTATTACAGCAAAAAGATAACGAAACACAATAAACCTAGAAATTAGAACAATAAAATAAAATAAATTAATGCTAATTAAAAAATTATACAATAATATCACTTTAAATTATAACAATGAAATAATAATTAAAAATAGATTAATTTATATACGAATTTTGATATGATAAATAATCAATAAAAAATATTCGACCCGGAGGTTTTCGGACCTATTAGATTGGCTATATAAATTGTTGTCCTATCTAAAAAATAAATAATATGCTTAATATTAGATATAGCGAATAAATAACGAATGCAGTAGGAACCCTCATGCCATAAAGTGGCTTTGAAAAACTAATATAATCATTCTTTAGGCCTTCTTAGTATACAAAATTAAATTGCTTAACTATCTGCCCTATACCTAAGGGTGCTACCTTGAGGTAATAAAACTAGCTAAGTCATTTGTGAGGGTGTTACGAGTGTGTAGGTGTGTTCCTAAAACTTTCATAACAAGTTTTCATATTTACAATATTATTTAATAAATAGTTTTATCAGTTTTAACATTTTACGAATATATATAGTATATATATAATATAATAATACGGTTTTGTTTAGTGGTGTGAATAATATTTAACCTGGTTATTCTTTTATTTTTTTTTTTTTTTTTGTGGTTGTGTGTGCATGTGTGATGGCAGATTTACAGGCGCGGGCTTTCTATAGACTTAACTAACATTCGCGGCTTAAAATCTAACTTTGCATCCGTGAAATACCACCCTCTCTACTTCTACCCTACCTTTTGCGATTGGCTGAGACACATCTATAAAAGAAATATCATCTACTAATAGGAGCCATCGGATCTGGCTTCAACATAATTTTCATAAATTTTCGGTCTAATAGGTGGAGTAATTGTGCTCTATGTAATCATAACACTCTGTAACACGTTCTCGAGATTTCGATCTCCTTACTCTTTTGACGTTCAACGGGGCTTAAAAAATTAATTTCATCCATCTAACTTAGAACGGATATCTTAGTGCTTCTGCTATTGTCTCCTAACAGAACAGATTTCGAATTAAAAAAGACTAAAATCTTTTAACACCTAAGAAGATGTGGAAGATTTTTTCTTGAAGATCTTTCTACTTCACGAGACTGGGTTATATTTCTATTCAAACAAATACTTGAGGTCCTTCTTACTTTAGGTAAGGATTTCAGAATGTACACAACATAGAAATGGTTGGGCGTGTCCTCTCATTACTGATTTGGTGGGTAGGAGGCCGATCATTTAGTATCTCACGATCTGGAGCACTATTAATGAATTCCCAACACGGTTCCGGATCGTGTCCTAACCAATTCTTGAACCACTTGACTTATGTTCACCTAAAGCTCCTTCTCCCATTAAAATACAACCACAATTTCGATTTCCTATCGGTACTCTGACCCACAAACCTTTATATCTTCTTAATTAATACTCTATCTCTCCAACACGCTCCATCCTGCTGAATCCGTCGTTTTTCTGAGCATTTTAATCGGGGGGCCGATTGGGAGAGTAGCCTATAGCGTTTGCGCTTACTACGCTAACTATAAGTTGGAATGAATTCTTAGCTTTGGACTCTGGTGACAGACTTCAGTGTTTTCTGCCGATAGGTGGAGCTGTATCACTGATTGGGTGAGCAGAGGGTTCATCACATCTTCCTTCGAGCTATAACTTTTTCCTTCATAATCATGCGATTAAGATCAGGTCAGCTTGTTATCACTGGCCATTCAGGCTAGAGAAAGTGAGTATCGGGAGTGGGAAAATTCTTGTGTTTTATCTAGGTGCTTGCTAATTTTCATTACAGCAGTAATCGTGTGGCCGGGATTCTCTTCGACGAGTCAAGAATATGGGAATATCGTCCGTTCGGTTAGGGCCACTTTTTTGGGGACCCATGTTGGTTTGTAAAATTGATTTAGAAAACCCGCGAGGTTGTTCTTTCTGTGTTGTACGGCTGAGGTAATTCTATTGGATTAACGGGAGAATTACCAAGCGTTCAAAATGCGGATTTTACACTAAACAACTTCGGCGGAATCATTCACACGTTTTTATTTTTTCACACATACATCGAATATGGTTATGACGAGGCTTTTACATAAACGGAAAGGAGGCGCTATACTGCTCTTGGTTCTTCTACTAACAAACCTTTCTGTGCCTCTAGATTTGCCAAAAAACAATCTTAAACACCTTCTGTAAACTTCGCCTTGTCTTCCTCTGATTGTGTTTCTGTATGGACTTCTGTTGCGTAATTCCCTTCAACATGAAATGGCCAATCTTCTTGGCCTCACTAATTTCATCTAACTTACACTGGGATGATTCTGGCCATTTCTTCCTCCTTCTTCTTCTCCTTCACTGAATGTCTATATAGCGTTTGTCTGTTTAGATGCACATTCTGATCGGGTGCATGCGCTCTGATAATTGTAACCTTAGGAGGCCGGGTGTCCTCGGATGGCATTCTTTCCCTTTTTTGTAGGGAGTGTGCTTCTCCAGTGGCCCTCCGTCGTTTCAATTTATATTTCTAATGTCAATATCGTATAAGATCACTTTTCCTAGGTTGGAGCAATGCTCACATGTTCTCAGTCCTGATTTGGCGGTAAAGGTAAGTCCGCTTTTCGATCCTTCTAATCTATCGGCCTATTAGCTTCTCATTGTTTACTATGCGGGTAGATGTTATTGAAACCCTTTCAAGACATCTCATTTTTCATGATCTACTCCTGGAATCTTCATTCACTTACTTTCGCAATCGGCCATATACACCGGTTTCGGATCGCTCAGGGTATACTGGCGATAATATCCAGACAATTAAGGGACCAAACTTTCCTAATCTTTATACCTTGAATTTATTAATTTGTTCGCCTTAGGTAATATGGGGAGATTATGCGTGTGCGCTTGACATATCCAAGAGCATTTTGATCGGTGTATGGCACTGCATTTCAAGCTCTCAAAGCTGTTCCTCCTTTGGGTTTCCTCATTCTATTTTGATTACCGTTTATGGTCGGTTTTCCTCAATTTGCTTCAAATATCTGAGACTTTGTCTCAGGAACACGGGTGCGATCTCTTCTTTACTGTGGGGATTTTTACGAGGCTTTGGGTAGGGGTAAAAGTAAAGGATAACCAGAACGGGTGGGGTCCTTTATACACATATTCATATTCGAACATCCCCACATTCATCCAGGATGGAGGGTGAAAATTATTATCTTTAGGAAAAAAGGGGAGATTAGTAAGAAATTGAAGACTTTACTTTTTATAGATGACATTCTTAATATTCTGCCATAAATACGAATGTTTTCTTTTCTATCGGGTAGGAAAGGTTTCCTATTTAACAAAAACATTTGGGTTAGAAGTTAGGTTTCACCCATTTACCTTTGCCAGACGTTTGGACGCATTTTCAGAGGGTAGTCATTCTCTTGTTACTAATCAGAAATATAGCTGGTACTTAGTTTGGGGGGGTATATACAAGAAATTGGGGTTTAATAACACCGGTTGGGGAAAATAGACCATGGGGTATATATACAATCAACTGTTAAGGGATTTGAAACCGCTTCCGGGGGAATCTTTGAAAATTACCCATTGGGTTACATGGTTTTTGTTTTATTAAGGGTATTACTCTGTTTAAACGCAAATATTTGAGCGCTTAGGTGAAAATAAGAAATTTTTTAACGGAACACAATCCTAAGCTTTCAAGTCACAACGATTTATAGTAAAAAAGGCTCATGAGAAAGAATATAAATAAGGATAAAACAAGCCTAACAGGAAAAGGCTAAATGTTTTTTATTTTATTTTATTACAGGCTGTTTACATTATTTTAGGCTTTACGCTCGTTTTCGTTTTTGTTTTTGTATTATGTTTTTCGTGATACAAAAGCTCTACGCAGTGCGCTAGCGATCAACATAATGATCATTCTATTACGATACGATCCAATCAATTTTTCAGCGACGAGCCGCATACTATTTGGAGATCAACCAAGAGATGTTGTATAAACTTTTCCAGCCAATGAAGCCATCACTACAGGGAGAATTATCCTGAGAGATCGTTGAAGAACATTTTTGGGGGTACCGAAAGGGGGTGTAAGCGGATATACATAAGGACAGCCTTAGTTATTGTATTAGTGTTAATTGTATTTAAAATGTTTTATGGTGAAGTGTTAAGGTATTTATTACGATAATAATGTTTAGAGACGATGTTTGATAGTGGTGAATAAGTTTTTTACGTTTTTTTTGGATTATTATTGCTAGTTATTAACTGTTTTGTTAAGTTGTAGAACTTTTTGTTAGTTTTTAACCGTTTATTAATTCCTGTTTAAGATGTGTGGATTTGTTTAGATTGAAGTTTTTACAGTCCTATGATGCCTAAAGTTAAGTTTTATTATGTGGAAACTTTGTTTTACGTTCAACCAATCAAGATATAATGTTTGACTTTTTGAAATTTTTAATTATTGTTTTAATCCAATTGAAACATCAAATGTAACCTTCATTCATAGATCAAGTAGATCAATAGACTGGAACAGTGTTTGAATGGTTGGGGGGTTGAATTTAGTGTTTTTACTGCTTTAGGGTAAATGAAATATGGGAAAATCTTTAGTAAAAAATTTGAACCTTATCCCAAATAGATCAATAATCCAGATGGTAAGGAGGGAGAAGTTGGATAGTGGTTTGATTTTCTGATTTCTGGATTTTTAGGGTATGTAAATCCGTATTTACCTTTTAGTAAAAATTATGACTTAAATTCATAGATGCATAGATGTCAATAGATTCAGATAGTTAATAGATTCATGAAATTGGACGGAGGGGGTAGGATTGGATTAGTGGTTTGATTTTATGATTCTACTGATTTTAGGGTTTATGTAAAAAGGGGGGTTTATTTTTAAAACACATTTTAGTAAAAAGTTTGACTTAATCAATAGATGAATAGATATAAATCAATAGAATCAAATAGGATAAATGATATGATTGGCTGGAAGGGTAGGTTTTTGGTTTGGCTTGATTTAATGAAATTTCTGATATTGGGTTACGTAACTGCATTTTTAGTAAAAATTTGGACTTAAATAATAAGATAAATAGAATCATAAATCAATAGATCAATAGATCATGGGGCTGGAAGGGTAGGTTGGTTTGGCTTGATTTTGAGGTATTATTTTTTATTACATGACAATTTAGTAAAATTTGATTAATCAATAGATCAATAGATCAATAGATAGATAAGATAATAGATCAATAGATCACAACTGGTCAAGGGGTGGTTGGATGCTTTGATGATTTTACTGCTTTGAGGGTAATGTAAAACGTAAATTTGTAGTTTATACAAGAATAAGAATTCTTATTTATTATTTATTATATTTTTTTTTTGATGGATTCATGACATTTTCTTCGAAATTAACGATCAATATATTAAAGACACATAACATTTGATTTGATGATTACGTAATGTTAGTATTATCATGGCACCCGATGGCTCAGCCCGGTGGGAGCCAACTTTTAATTTATTGAAGCTTCTTTTAGAATCACTCCTAATCCTTTCACCAAATTTCAGCTTTCTACCTTTATTTTATGTTTGAAGGGGGGTGGGTCCTTCGGGGGGACCATGGGGAAGTATCCGTCTACAACGGAGGTATCATTCTACTTTCTCCAATTTAACCATAAGATAAGTTTTCAGAGGCGGAGGGGGCTTGGCTTTTCTTAAGTGGGTCGGAACCGGATTTGCGAAGGCGGCGGGCCCGGCGGGAGCAAGTCGGAGTGCGATAAAAAAGATTCTAGGGATCGTTTTTCCGACTCAGATTCGATTTTCCTTCGGAATCGATCTTCGTGTAATAATATATATGGTTGTGTTAATGCGCACGGTTACGCGTCCGTCTGTGTCTGTGGTCAAACAGACTTTCGGTTCATGTTGACTCCAAGTGATCGTCGTCCAAACGCCTGGTTAGGCCCTCTCACGCCACGGCTAGAATCGCAACAAGGGGCGTTAGCGAATAGCGGCGGGTCCCTCGGGGGTGAACTCTAATACTACATCCTACAGACTTAGAAAATCCTTACACGGATTGCGCTTTATCTTATATATCAATTATATTCCAAGTTCAAGACCTATAACTTTATCATTCCTATAAAGGGTTGGGTGTTAAGATACCAAACTTGTCTGTAACTACTATAGTGCTTTTGAATTACTTTTGAATTAAATTTATAACACTAAGATAATAATTTGTCAGCACTTTTTAAAATCCTTTTAAAGAGGAAATGTATTTAAACGTTCACAATTTTTTTATGAATAAAAGGTTATCACAAAATTCTTCAGAATATTCGTTTTAATTTCATTATATCATTGTATTTTGAATACGACATGTAAATATGTATGTTCTTAGCTATTAATCTCTTTAAGCTAATCATTTTTATATAACAAAGTTATATAATAATATAAAAAATATTTTAATAGGAATTTCCGCATAAAGGGTTTTTGGCCGGAGTATTTTTTACCTTGTCTTCCATGCATTCCAAGTCGTATGGATGTTGTAGATAATTAGGCTCAATAACTGGGTCCGTTTCATCTCTCGAGAACGATGTTAAAAACTCTACTTTTTTTGGATGTAAAATGAAGAAGAGTATAAACCTTCACTCTTTTCAGTCTCCATACGAAAGAAAAATAAGAATGAATTTTTTTCAATATATATATATATAATATATATATATATATTAATATTATATATATATATATTTAATATATTATATTTATTATTAATATATATTTTTAATATATTATATATATATATTATTTATATCTATTATATTTATATTATTTAATTATTATATATTATATATATTTATATATATATTTATTATTTAATTATATATTATATATATTTATTATTATATATTTTATATATAATATATATATTTTATATATATATATATATATAATATATATATATATATATTAATGATATATATATATATATATATATATTATATATATATATATATATTTATTATAATATTATTTTATATTATAATAGTTATAAAAAAAACGCACCAATAGGGTAAATATCACTCGCAGGACGGGAAAGGCCCTTTGAAACCCCATACCAACACAGAGAACAGCATCAGTGTAACAATCGGTAAACACGCAGAGAAATCCTGCGTTTTGGGCGTACGCGATAAAATTTAGGAAAACATAACACGTAACTAGACCTGGGTGAGGTGGGGGTAGGTTAGGTTCGGGGGGGTCTAATGTAGACGAGGGATAATTTACGTAACGAAGCGATCAATAACATGGAGAGGAAAGTGCGGTCAAACTGTCAAATTTAAGTGCGATGCAGTTTAACACATCAGCCGAAAACACGGGGGTAACGGGACTTTGTCGACGGTTGGGTGTAGCGGGGTGGTTCCAACGGTCCAGGAACTGACAATGAAAATGCGGTAGGAATGGTGGGGTGGATAGGCCTACAAACCCGTGAAGAAACGATTTTAATACTCTGGTGATTCGGAGCCACACAAGGCACGACTTTGCAGTACAGCTGGCGGACGGTATTCGCAAGGTGGAAGTGGATAAGGTGCGTGAAGCTTGGGAAACTAAATTAGGCGGCCCCGGAGGCTGCCATAGGCCATCTGCACACAGGCGCATCGAAGGCGCCCGGACTGGCATTTGCCTAGAAACATCCCATTGGACGGTCCGACATTGGGCAAAGATGCTCCTTTTACGGACGAGTCCGAGAAGGTGTTTGTGGCGCCCTGGAAAGGCGTGTAGAGTGATACGCGACCGGGGGAAGAGTTTTCGGTCAATTGTATGTGCAGCCAGGGTGCCGCTGTTTGGAGGTGGGGTTCCAGGCTTTAATGGTTCTGGGAGGGCATTCTTCTGGGGCTAGGAGTTGCATATCTTGATGGAGCACTCTTAGCGTTAAGGTTATAAGACATCCTCGAACTGATATTGTCCCTGCCATATACTCTACATTCGTGGGACTCTTTTCATCCTAATTGCATGACAATGCCAGCACAGGGTTTCAATGTTGTGAATATTACCTAGGAGGTTCAATTACGGTGTTGGAGTGGAGGCATTAGTCCCCGGACATCCACCAATGAAAAATTGTGGGATCTGAAAGGTGGACCACAAGATGCAACCCTCAGGACCTCCCTGACTGCGGAGACACTGCCACGACGTTCTGGATTCATATGGTCCGCGATTGCCATCATCGAGAGCATGCAGAACGGTTTTTGGGGTAGGCAGTCATTGTGCAGAGGGGGTAATACGATATTGAGACAGACTTAACAGTATTTTTAAAAGTTTTGGGTTTTTGACTGCCAAAATGTTCGCTCTAATCGGCAGATGAATATTAACGGCCAATGGGAAAATTTTGAATATCGTGGGGAATTTTTTAATTACGGTGGGAATTTTACCCTTCCACCACGAAAAAACCGAAGGTTTTTTTTTCGGAACATAAAAATAATAATAAATAAATAATAAAAATTAAATGAAAAAATAAATCAAATAAATTATATAATTATATTATTATATAATATCTTTATAATATTATTATTATATATATTTATATATATTATATTATTTATATATACTATTATATATATAGATTTTTATATGTATATATATATATATAGTTAATATATATAATATATAATAATATTATATATTATATATATACTATATATATTATATATATATATATATATTATATAATTTTTAATATTATTTATATATATATATATAGTATTAATATTATATATATATATTATTATCTATAATTTTACTATTTATATACAGGTAATATATTTTAACGTTTAGGCAGCATAACGGCTACGTCAGACCCGCACGACCGCACGCACGACCGCACGCACGACCGCACGCACACACGCACCTCACTTAGTAAAGGATAGAGTTTGCTAATGGTATACATCTTCATTTTTAAACCATAGGGGGTAGTTAACATCGGTCGTAGACGAGGTTTTACGTGTGGATGCACCCATAGGGGGGGGCGCGGACCCTAAATTAAATTGATCATAGAGCCGAAATTGGATACGAAGAAAGTACGCAAGGAATTGAAAATTCTGAGTTCGGAAAAACAACGATTTCATGCCAAGGAATAGTTTTTGTTACGGCATCCCGACTCCGGCTCGGTTCCGGCTCAGCTATAGTCGATAATTATATCTACATGGGTTTTTTTAGAGTTAATCGTTATGGGTTTAACAAATTTGGAAGGGTTAGAACGGTGACGTTACCTCGTTCAGTAGACGAGGGTTACGTCCCTCCCTGGTCCCCAGGGGGACCCACATTTGAAAACTGAAGGTTTTCGTATAAGCTGAAATTGGTGGAGAGGCAGTTCAGAAGTTGGAATTTCTAGAAAGACTTGGTAATTTGGATTCGGAGGAGTTTGGCACCGGCCGGTGACTTAGAGCCGGATGCGGTGCTGCAGTTAATAAACATTCGTAATACAACAATATTTGTATCTTTCTATATGCTTATTAGACTGTTTAGATCATCGAAAAAATGATGATTATAGTCCGTATAGGGTGTTCCTAAGGCCAAGGAGGGGGGTCTGATAACAAAATACACAGAGTGCAAATAGAGGTTCGCAGGAGGAAAGGAAGATGAAGGGAAGAATAGGAAGGAAAGACTAGAAGGCAGTTCTGCCAGAGGAGTAGGAGTTTTTGAACAGTGACGATTGTCTGGCTTCGGTGCGATGCCGAGTTTAAAAACAGTCGTATACAAATTGGTAAGTGGTTTCTTATAGTTGTTATCGAGTGCTGATAGATTTTCAAAATAAAGGGTTTCAATGCATCAAACGAAGAAAAAAATTAATATAATAATAAATTAAATTTTCTTAATTCTTTTTTATGTTTTATGAATTACATTTTACGTTTTTTTACATACACACTAAAGCAGTAAAATACCAGTAAATAACACCAAACCTACATTCTGTGCAGAATCATGATCTTATTGATCTATTTGGATACTTATTGACTAATTGATCCTATTGATTTTCAGGTTCATATTTTTTTTACTAAATAATTGTAAGTTTTAATCCTCAAATCAGTAAATCATATCAAGCATCACCTACCTCTTGTTCAATCATGATCTATTTACCCTATTGATCTATTGATCTTTTTTTGAATCCTGGAATTCTATTGATTAAGGTGGAAATTGGGAATTGTAAACGTTTTACATACTTCCCCTGATGGCTATGTAAGATCGGTTACTTAACTCTTTTTTGTCGAATCTGACTGTTTTATTTTTTTGAATAATTGATCTTTGGGATCTTTGTTCCATTGATCTATGATTAAGGGGTCAATTTTTTTTAATAAAATTGTCATGTTTTTTTTTACATACCCCTTAAAATCAGTAACTCCAGTAATCAGCCACCCAAACTAACTCATTGTCCAATCATGAATCTTTGGATTTTTTGATCATTGATCTATTTATTGTGTATTGATTAAGGTCATTTTTTTACTAAAAATTGTATGTTTTTACATTACACTAAATCAGTAAATAAGTCTTAATCCACCACACAACATACTCATCCATGATTTCTAATTGATTCTTTATTGATTCTAATTTGATCTATTGATTTCAATATATTTTTTTTGTATAACATAACACAAAAACCTTTTATTTATTTTATTTTATTTTACTTTCTTTTTAAAATTTTTGGGTCTTTACTAAAATTTAATTCTTTTTTTTATGGTCATTATTAATAAAAAATTTGCATTTTCATACCCCCTAAAGCAGTTTCTTTAGACTCAGTTTAATCCAACCCACCATTTCTTAACCACCCCATCCATGATCTAATTGATCTATTGATTATTGATCTAGTTGATATAATTGATTCCATTGAATTATTCATATTTAAAAATATAATAAGATGAAGATAATATTTTGTTTAACTAAACCGCTATTATATTTTCGTTATTTGTTTTCTTCAGAATTTGTTGTTTTTTACTAACATTTTTTATGCTTTTTTGTTTTTATAACTTCAAAAATTTGCCTTTTTTTTACATCTAAAGCAAGTATTCAGTTAAATAGTTAATAAACACATCTATCCTCCTATACCTTGCCATGATTCTTATTTGAATCTATGTGGACGATATTTTAATTGCCGCATATTAATAATATGTTTTGGTAGACGAAACATTAACATATAATAAATTCTTTTGCTGTAGTTTGTTTTGTTGTTGAAATTTCGCGTTTGTTGTTGCATTTGTTGTGCAGGTTTGTTGATTATTCTTAATATTTTGTTTAGTTGTTTTTGTTTGATCAAGGGATTTTGTTGTCGTTTGTTGTTTGTGTTGTTTGTTTGTTTTGTTTGGTTGTTTTTGTTGTTTGTTGTTGTTTGTTGTTTTGTTTGTTTTGTTGTTTGTTGTTGTTTTGTTGTCTTTCAAAGTAGGTTGATTGCTGTAAATATATCAAAATTTAAGTTTATTTAACCTATTCACATTTTTCAAACATATCTCTATAATGACTTTAATGGTTTAAATTTTAAAATAACATTGTTTAATATTGAAACCTAAAAACAAAAATATACTTCCATTTCTGCCTAACTGACATACGAATTCTAAAGGGTAACTAAAATTAAGAAGTTTTAACTACCAAGCGAAGTATCATAGAATCTCAAATTTTTATAAAATTACCCAAACCGCACAAATTTATTTTTATTATTATTTTATTATTATTATTATTAATTATTATTATTAATTATTTAATTATTATTATTATTATTATTATTAATTATTATTATTATTATTTTATTATTATTATTATTATTAATTACATATCTCAAACACTTTTATCGCGGGTGCGATTCACTTTCTTTCGTTTTTTCTGTCTTTGAATTAGGTAAATTTGTTTCTTCCCAGAACCTAATAATTAGTTATATTGTTTTCGCCTTTCAAGTTGATAGAATCAGAGAACCTGCATTTGCTATCAGTCAGGAACGCAATGAAAATTAGAGGAATGACTCTTAATCTTAGAATATCTTTTTGGGACACATGTGTAAAAGGTAAGAGAATTTATTACTTTTGTTCCTTATGTCCTTACTTACATCTGTTTTTATATTTAAAAGTAGTTCTTTAATTATTTTATTAATTATTTTATTATTATATATTATTATTAATTATTATTTTAATTATTAAATTATTTATATAAATTTAAATTAATTATTATATTATTATTTATTATTATGATTATTATTAATTAATTATTATTATTATTTTATTATTATTATTTTATTTTATTTAATTTTTATTATTTATTAATTATTATTAATTGTTTATTATCATCATTGAATATTCAACAATTATCAATAATAATATAAAATAAAATCTAAATACACACAGAGGTTCCATAAGTTCAATACACCACAAACAACAACACACATTCACAATAAGTCATTAGAATGTTACTTTAATAATTTAGCCCTGGCAATACTCGTTACTAATTATGAATACCAAGTAAAAGGTACCACCAAGGTACAAGTACCCTTCAACTTTTTTAGCATATCTCTACATATCATGTTATTTTTTAATTATCATATCGAAGTTACGTTAAGCTTTCCGAGTATCATTGGAATTCCTGCGGGATAACTAGCAACCAAAACGAGTTTCTTTTTTATATACTAACCCACCGAATATATGAGAACAAAGTATTTAATCTCATAAAGCAGACTTTCAGCCATACATGCAAGATAAAGAATTTTTAGCGATATTAAACTTAACAGCTTTAGCACTCATAAACTGTTTTACATTAACAAGTTCCACACTTAACCAGTAAAGTTACTTAACTTTAATACACAAGGAACCTTTTCATACCTTTTTTCCAAGCCATAATAGGTCTAACATATAAACGTTAATTTTACATCGCCACGTCAATATTTAAAAACATTTTATCATAATTGTTTAATTAAAATCAAAGACAACGGAATAACTGCACTACAAAGTTTTTCTATCCCTACATAACAATGAAAATGAGGAAGTATGAACCTAAATACTCGATCAGTATATCTAATGTTTTTCAATGATACTTTAGTAGCATAATCAGTATACAATTATCAGCCCTTCCCTCATCAGTTTTTTCTTATTTCTTTATTGATTAATTAATCCTTAGAGTCATATTTCGAGTATCTTTTGGATAACATACAAAATAAGTTCTTTATATATAACTAACGAATAGTTTTAATAAGTTTTTTTTACATTTATAAGCCTAACATTAACATAAACCCTGAGACTAGAATATAAAATGTACACGACCAACCTAACACACCATAACGGGCGGAATAACTAACAACCCGTTAACAAATTTTTCTGCACTTAAAACAGTTAAAGTCCTAACACAATTCATCGTACAAAACGTACTATTCACTTTTTTAAAGCATATTCATAAGCAATAGTCATTTTTGTTTAATTTTGAATTAACATCGGCAATATTAAATCAAAAATTTAGCATAACAGTTCTAACATCTCATACAGACCACGAAATATATGCTAAAGTAAAAATTTTTAACATTAGTCTCCTTGTATAAATTTTACAAAAAAATTCATCCAGACTCGGTCTAAATATATAATCCAAGAATGAATTGCAATACAAAGTTTTTTTAAACCAAAACTACATAAAAATGAAAATTTTTCCTGATACATAAATAAGTTCTTTGGATAAATATCATGGTAAAGCGTAAAAGTTTACAGATTTTTAAAGCAATAATCAACCCTTCATGAGTCCACCAACATCCGCTATGATCCATTGACTATGATTTTCAAGTAATATTTCGATAATTTTGGCTAAAAATAAATAAAACTAGTTCGTACTAGCTAGAATGTCTTTACTATACATAACCCAACAATTTTCAGCGACGAGCCCAACTACATGAGTTGGAAATATACATGGATAATATATATATATATATATAATAGATATAATAATAATAATAATAATAATAATAATAAAAAATAATAATATAATAATAATATACAATAATAATAACAAATTAATAATAAAACTACTTGTTCAGATAAAAACAGATTAGTAAGGCCATAAGGGAACAAAGGTATCTCTCGTTACCTTAATGTGTCAAAAGATACTTTTTAAGATTAATGAGTTCAGTCTCCTCGAAATTTACATTGGCTGTCCGTGATGGCAATAGCAAGCAGTTCTCTGATTGGTATCACTTGAGCGTCACTAAGATTACGTACTTGTAATAGGTGTCCTGGTAGAGAAGATTTAAACCAATCAAATCGTTTCTAGTTGTGGCCTGCAGGGAAAGTTGATCGCACGCGATTAAAGGTGTTGTGAGATTCTATTGTGAAATAATAATTATAATAATAAATATAATAATAATAAAATAATAAATTAATAAAAATAATCAATAATATATATAATATAAATAATAATTATAATAATATAATTTTTTTTTTGTGCGGGTTTGTGGTTAAGTAAAGAATTGGAGGATTGCTATGATTGACTTTCTGCTTGGTAGTTTAACATTTAATTTAGTTTACCTTGTTAATGAATGCTGTTATGTGTTTAGGCTAGGGATGAGAGCATATCAATTTTTGTTTGTTTCATATATACCACGATGTTAATTGTAATTAACATTATATTTTTTTAGAGATATGTTTGTTGAAAAGGTTGTAATATTTTCCAATTTTACTTGATTTGACATATATTTTAACAACAACAGCCACCAACAACAACAGACAACAAACAGACAACAACAACAACAACAAACAACAAAACACAAAAAAGAAACAACAACATTTTTCAAACACAGCCAACACATTTCCAAACATCAACACGCTGCAGATCAATTGCAACAACAACGGACATTAACAAAACAACTACAGAAAGAATTTTTATTTTATGTTATCTATTTATTTTAGTTACTTATATTGAAATTTTTTAGATTCAATAGAATAAAATATGACTAGATTCAATAGATCAATAGATAACTAGATCATGGATGAGTTAGGAGGATAGAGGGTGGGTGGTTTGATTAACTGATTTTTTACTGGATTTTTTTTTTTAAGGTATGTAAAAATGCAAGATTTTATTTTACTGATTCTTAACATAAAAAGCATAAATGTTTTAGTAAAAAAAATAGTTTAAAGAAAAAAACAAATAAATAAAAGTTTTTTTTGTGTTTTTTTGTTAAACAAAAAATTGAATTGAAATAATAGAATCGAAGTTCATGGTTTCAATAGATTT
Source organism: Trachelipus rathkii (assembly GCA_015478945.1). NCBI lineage: Eukaryota > Metazoa > Arthropoda > Malacostraca > Isopoda > Trachelipodidae > Trachelipus > Trachelipus rathkii. The sequence goes on from JABUQX010046778.1 coordinate 23,004, forward strand.
CAATAGATTCAATAGATCAATAGATCATAGGAGGGTTAGAGGGGTGGGAGTGGGTGGTTTTTGGATTAACTGATTTACTTGATTTTACTAGCTTTAGGGGTTAATGTAAAATGCAATCTTTTTTAACATTACGAAACCAAGTCCAATCTAGGCTGAAAAAAAGTTTAAAAGAAAAGTAAAACAAAATAAATAAACAGTTTTTTGTGGTTATGTTTAATACCAAATTGCTTTGAATCATTAGTCAATAAGAATGATTCATTTAGATCATGTGATGACAGGGGGATTGGGTGGGGTTTGGATTTTGATACTGATTATACTGATTTAGGGTATGATAAAACATGACAATTTTTTAGTAAAAATAATTTTGACCTTAATCATAGATCAATGGATCAATAAGATCAAATAGATCCAATAGCATTAAAAATAGATCTATCGAATGGGACAAGAAGGGTTAGGTTATTGGGTTGGCTTTAGGATTTAGTTATTATAGTGATATAGTTTTATGTCTATCGAAAAATCTAAAGATGAAAAATATTTGAGGAAACGAAATACATGAAATACTTTGCTATTTAAAAATTAAGATAATAGATCAAGCCTTGCAAACGTTTTAAAGAAGATCAGTACCTAAACGATAGGAATCCAGACACCAATATCTAAGCGAGAGGGATCGAGACATCAGTGCCTAAACGAGAGAAAATCAAACACCACTACCTAAGCGAGAGGAATCCAGAAACCAATACCAAAAATGAAAGGAATTCAGACATCAATACCTAAACGAGAGGGATTCAATCATATTGCCTAAATGAGAGGGATCCAGACAGCAGTTCCTAAACGAGAGGGATCCCGACAACAATACCTAAACGAGAGGAACACAGACACCAATACTTAAAAGAGAGTATCCAGACACCAGTACCTAAATAAGAGAGATTCAGACACCAATACCTAAAAGGGAGAGGGATTCAGACATCAGTACCTAAACGAGATGGATCCAGACACCAATATCTAAGCGAGAGGGATCTAGACATCAGTATCTAAACGAGAGAAAATCAAACACCAGTACCTAAGCGAGAGGAATCCAGAAACCAATACAAAAACGAAAGGAATTCAGACATTAATACTTAAACGAGAGGGATTCAATCACAATGCCTAAATGAGAGGGATTCAGACAGCAGTTCCTAAACGAGAGGGATCTAGACAACAATACCTAAAGAAGAAGAATACAGGCACCAATACTTGAAAGAGAGTAATCCAGACACCAGTATCTAAACGATATGAATTCATACCAATTCACAAGCCAGAGGAATCCAGACACCAATACCTAAACAAGATAAATTTAGACAACGATGCCTAAACGAGAGGAATCCAGACACTAATACCTAAACGAGAGGAATCCAGAAAACAGTACCTAGACAAGAGGGATCCTGACACCAATACCTAAACGAAAGTAATCCAGACACCAGTACCTAACGAAGGTGATCCTGGCATCAATACCTAAGCGAGTGGAAATCTAGTACCTGTATCTAAACGAGGGGAATCAAGATAACAGTACCTAAACGAGAAAAACCCAGATACCAATACCTTAGCAAGAAGAATTCCAGACACAGGTACCTAAACGAGAGGAATTCAGACACCATTACCTAAACTAGAGAAAATCAGACACTAGTTCCTAAACGAGTGGAATCCAGAACCTAGCACCTAACCAGAGGAATTCAGACACCAGTACCTAAACGAGATAGATACAAACGTAAATACCTAAACGAGAGTAATCTAGACACCAATACCTAAACGAGAGGAAATCAGACACTAGTTCCTAAACGAGAGGGATCCAGAAGCTAGTACCCAAACGAGAAGAATTCAGACACCAGTACCTAAACGATATAGATACAAACGCCATTACCTAAACGAGAGTAATCTAGACACCAATACCTAAAGTCTAAACGAGAGAAAATCAGACACTAGTTCCTAAACGAGAGGGATCCAGAACCTACTACCTAAACGAGAGAAATTCAGACACCAGTACCTAAACGAGATAGATACAAACGCCAATACCTAAACGAGAGTAATCTAGACACCAATACCTAAACGAGAAAAATCCCGATATCAATACCCTAATGAGAGGGATCCAGACACCAGTACCTAAACGAAAGGTTCTTAATTAACCCTCTTTGTCCACAACCAAAATTAACATGATGATCACCTTCCCGATCCATTGGATTGTTTTGGAATTAAAAAGTATGTAACAAAATACTCCTCGACCTGCACACATTTTCATGTGTAACATGTTTAAACACGAAAAGGTTTGAAAATTAAGAGTGGAGTGAGACAGGAAATGTGTTATTTACGTTTCCTTGGCTATTTACTTACAATTATATATGGCCGAATTCCACTAGAGGAAGAAGGGATGAATAAGGGGAAGGTGTTTTTAGAACGCTGATGGATATGGTAGAGAGTGAGGGATGGCCCCTGGTTATAGTGCGCTGAATGTTTTAGTTTTTGTGGTGGGATTCTGAAAAAGGTGCTGAGAGAATCAGAAAGACAGGCAGACAAGAGTGGTGGAAAAGGCAAGGGCTTGGAAAATAAATGTAGATAGAGTAAGGTTATGTGGTAGTGAGTGAGAAGTGTCCGCGGTGTGAAATTAATGGCCGATGATTCCACTAGAGAAGAAATAGAGTTCAATATTCAGCTCTAACCTTTAGAATGAAAAGGGAAACCGGATGATGTTTATAATAAATAGTTAAGGGAAGTTTGGAAAATGGTAGGAAAGGTTGGCGTTTGCAGTTAAATCCCTTGGTTTAAGATACAACTTAGACCCTAAGTCTTGAGTTAATGCTAGGGTTTTTTACATCAGTGTAATGCTGTTTGACCTTTTGTTGACGGTATATTAGTAAAACAATGGGTTTGAAAATAAAGAGGTTAAAGATCTAACCTAAAGTAACAATGTTTTTCAGAATGGACCAATCTTAGGGGCCGGTTTGGTTGTGATGAAGTGGATAAAATCCGGAATGAAACCTTGTTAGGGATTTATGTGTGGGGAAAAAAGAGCGAAATTTGAGATTAAAACGAGGAGTGTTGTATAAAAATTATTTTTTTTCATATGGAAAAGATGGTTGATTAGGTTCAGTTTTTTTAAGCGATGTAATAGTGGGTGAACTGGTGATGTGTGCCTGAGAAATCGACCCCTGTGGGAGTCAAAGAAAAAGGGTGTATTGATGCAGTAAGGAAAATGTCTGCCTGGGAAGGAATGTGAGTGTTGGCAAGAGGCGAAAAGAAAGGGGCAGTAAATAGTAGTGATATTTTCCCGCGCATAGCATGGGAACAACATCGCCAAGATTGGTCCCAAAAAATTAAATAACATTGGAAAAACTGAAGATACTATAAATTTAATTAATATACCGTATATAATATATTATAATATATATATATATATTATATATCATATATTATATATATTATATATATATATTATATATAAATATATATTATATATATATATATATATATAATATATTATATATAATTATATATATATATATATATATATATAATATATATATATATTAAATCCTAATTTAAGGGACTCAATTGTTTTGGTATCGGTAAAAAGGGTTAATCGGCAAAATTTTACCGAAACCGGATTTGCCGAACCGATACCAAGAAAATTTGCCGATACCGATACTTCAAATATATAATAACTTTCAATTCGGTATCCGAGCGACACACAACACACCACCAAACAATTATATATATAATATATATATATATATATATATTATATATAGGTAATAATATAATAATATATATATATATATATATATATATTATATATAATATATATTAAAATATATATATATATATTAAAAGGAAAACAAGATATAATGAGAAAGTAAAGAATAAACTGCCTTCTCTGGAATTGAACCACCGCATGTCGGGCGTGAGGACAATATGCCCGGTGCTAACAACTGAGCTTATCTCCAAGCCATAAACTGGATTCAAAGAACAGTTTATAAAGAACCTAAAAGTTTCCCGTCTAAGGCGAACATCAACCAGGTGTCCAGCCCTGTCTACTCTCGTCATTAGTGTTATATAGGATGTTAAAAATAGTGCATAATTTAAGGTAGTTTTGAATAAGAAGTTAAGAAAGAACATAATAAATGACACGTAAAAAAAAACTGCCTTCTTTGGGATTGAACCACCGCCATGTTCGACTGAGGACAATATCCCGGTGCTTTACAACTGAGCTTAAATCCTCCAACCAATAAAACTTTGGAATTCCAAGAACCAGTATATTATAAAGCAACCAAGTTTCCGTCAAGGGCGACTATCACCAGGTGGTCCAAGCCTGTCCTATTCCTCTTCGTTCTTTATTTTAGATGTTAAATTATTGCCATTAATCGCACATTTGATAGAAAATGTTAATAGAAGAAACATAATAATGAGATAAAGGAAAGAATAAACTGCCCCCTTCCTCTGGGATTGTATAGCAACCGGGCAATTGTCCTCACGCCGCAAACAATGGCGGTGGTTAAATCCCAGAGAAGGCAGGTTTATTCTTTAACTTCTCATTATATGTTCTTTCTTTAACATCTTTATATAATTGCGATTACTAATATTTAAAAACATCTAAAAAATATAAAGAACGAGAAGATAGGGACAGCTGGACACCTGGGTGAGTCGCCGTGACCGGGACTTGGTTGCTTTAATAACTGTTCTTGAAAATCCAAAGTTTTTGGCCTTGGAGGATAGCCTTCAAGTTTGTTATAGCACCGGGCCATATTGGTCCTCACGCGCAAACAATGCGGGGGTGGTTCAATCCCAGAGGAAGGCAGTTTATTCCTTACCTTCTCATTATAGCTTTCTTTTCTTAACATCTTTAAAATTTGTTCTAATTATTTTTGCAATATTTAACATACAATATAAGAACGAGAGATAGGATTAAGGCTGGAACCACCTGGTTGATGTTCGAACTAAGATTTCAATGTGTCTTTTTTATAATGTTCTTTTGAATACCATTGTCGAGTCATTCAGGATAGCTTCAGTTTGTTAGCCACCGGCATATTGTCCTCACGCGCAACATGCGTTGGTTCAATCCCAAAGAAAGGCATTTTATTCTTTACCTTCTCCAATTATAAGTTCTTTCTTTAACATCTTATCCAATTGCGAATTATTCATGCAATTTAACCATATATATATATATATATTATTATTATTATATATTAATATTATATATATTATATATATTAAGAATAATATAATATAATATATATATATATATAATTAAATTATAATAATGAGGTAATATAGGAGTAATCAGACACTAAGAAACTAGAGGTAGAATTTGTGAGATGGACGAGAACAGTACTTCAAGTAAATCTGCTTAAATTGACGAGAAATACAGGTGAATGGGGGAAGTGAATACAACTTGGAGGAAGAAATAAATTTACTCCTTTGTTATTAATAACAGTGGCAAGTAACAATAATATTTAATTTATTTATTTTTATTTTTTTTTACAGTTGTCACCAACCACCACGGGTCCAGCCCTATTCCAAGGAGGGGGGTGTTTACACGTCCCTCAAAACGACACAAACTACGCATCAACCCGCCAGATAAGCGCGACTTTGAAGTGGGGGAGAATTAAATTCAGCAAGGGAACACAGAAGATGGAGAGAGAAAGTTCCACCAGAAACAGAGGTGGGCACGGAGAAGGAAAGCACCGCAAGCGAAAACTCTAGTCCTGGAGTTTTTCCAATATCAGACACAAAACTTCAATGTGCAGATACCAGCACCCCTTGTGCTACGGGGCGATCGTAAAGGTGGGTGTACGGCGGGTTGAAATAAAGTCCCTCGAGCAACCTGCCACTTACGGTACCTATAGAAAAGAGATAAGCACAACACCAATCGCGCCGCAAAGATAGAGGGTCAAGTGAACTCGAAAGTACAGGGCAGTTACAATTTTATATAGCCTTTTTGGCCTTTTGACTCGACCCTATCCTAAAAGCCGGTGAAACCAGGCCCCCCCCCCCCCAGAATAGAGAGGCAGTACTCCATAAAGGGCTTGATGAGCCCCTTGTATACGCTTGGAGCAACTGAAGAAGAGGAAAAAAAAGTTCTCGCCAGTCTAAAACAGAACTCCCAGTTTCCTTTAGGCCGCCCCTAGCAACCGTTGTGATGTTGAGGTTTCCAAGACATTTTTTTGTTTATGTTAAGGCCCAAGGATGTTTATATTTGTCAACAGGAGAGACGAGAGACCGTCGAAAGAAGATAGGAAGTTGGAAAAGGTGTCCTTTAGAGAGGGAGATTTGTAGGAGTTTGGATTTTAAAGAATTGAAAATTTCACAAGGTTCAGACGACCCCACCCAGGAAAATTCTATTCCAGAATCAGCGAGAACTAGAAATCGGAAAGGATTTAAGACGAGAAGGCAATTCTAGAAGTAAAAGGAAGGAAGCAGAAATGAAGTGAGTTGAAGAATGAAGGGTCGTTTCATGCATACGAGTGAAATAGAGTTAGATGTGCAAGGTGAGGAAGTTAATTAATGGAAAGTAGGAAATAAAAGTAGGAAGATAAGACAGAACCCTGAACCAAACACACCTTATTAACAAAAAGGAAGAAGAAGTCGCCCCCCCATCAACAACAGCCGATTTATGAAGCGATTTGAAAGAAAACTAGAACTAAGCAGCAAAAAGAAGGAGGAAAACCCAAAGGAAAGGATCCTAGAGAGCAGTTGAGCGTTGCCATAATCCCGTCAAATGGCTTTGGATATGTTCAAGCGCCCACGCAAGTCTCCCGTAGTTCTAAGAGCGGAAAACCATAAACCAGTTAAATAATAGGAAAGTATATTCCCAGTAGACCTCGAGCGCCAAAAAGCCGTACTGGCGATCGGAAAGAAAGTAATAAAATTCCGAAGGAAAGGGAAAATGAGAAGTGGAGAAGAAAGGTGTAGATAGATAACAAGTAAGAGCTATAGGAGGATAGTTAGAAGTAATCAGAGGCTGCTTTCCTTTTTTCGGAATGGTTGGACATGTTGCTTGCTCCCAACACTGAGGGAAAGTGTTTTAGTATTTTTGAGAGACATAAAGAATATAGTTGAACAAAGGGCCGGGAATAGCACGAAAGCACACTCCCCCCTCAATAACTCGGGGAGGGGAAAAATGCCATCTGGCCACTCGCCTCCTAAGTTCGGTAAGGAAAAATTTTCAAGGAAAGCCCATTGCAACCTCGAATGTAATCAAACAGGCAAAGGCATAGGACACCCGTTTGGGGAGGAAGAAGGAGGAGGATGAGATGCACAGAATCGTCCAGGGGTTGAGTTAGAGAAATGGAAGGCCGAAGAGGATTTGGCCCTTTTTCAGTTTGGAGAATTAATGCCAAACAGAACCATCCCAGTAAGCCGAATAAGAAGGAGGAAGGAGAAAGAAGAAGTTGTTAGAAATTTTTTTGGCAAGAGGCCAGAAAGATTTTTGTCAGTAAGGAAACCCAAGGAGGTTAGCGCACTTTTCGTTAATGAAAGCCCGCTTTTTTGCTTCGTCGAAGAGTATCCTGGCAACGATTTCTAGCTAAAAAAAATTTGGGGGGAAAAAAAAAATAAATTTAGCAAAATCGTTGATAGCAGAACGAGAATTCTGTCAAAACCAACACTAACTGTAGCTAGAAATGGCCAAAAAAGAATCTGATTGTCGGGTAATAAAGAAAAAAAAATAGCTCTGTCACTCAAAAAGGTTAATTTTTAATTCATTTTTAACATTCATTGTTTAGCTGAAAACTTTCCTAAATGTGGAACTTATGGTTTATTTTTTTCATGATATTTAATTTTAAGATTTTTAATTAAGTAGTGGATACTTTAAAAATTGGATTTTAAATATTTTAGAAACGAAATTCAATCTTGCTTTTTAAAAAAAGGTTATCTAAATCTCAAAGAATTTTCCTTTTAAATTTATGATAACCTTTGAAAAAATTTACCTCTTTTTTTTTTTTTTTTCATTCAGTGAAAAGGGCCCTTTTTTTTTGAAAACTGACACCGACAGTTAATCTTGAAGTTACTGCATATGACACCCCAAATGGAGGAGTAAATCAAAGAAAAACTACGGTTATAGTAAGTTTTTAGTCTAATTTTTAAAGATTTTTAAAGAATTCGTAACGTTATTTAAGTTTAACAAAGTTAAATAACGCCAAGAAATTAAATCCTATTGAAGGAAAATGTAAACATTGGAATATTAGTGTAGAATTATCAATTTATTTATGTTTTTGCTCCTATTATTATTCATCCCAATGAAGTCGTCGTCATTGATCTTCTTTTTCACTCTTATGATCTTCTTTTCTGATTCTTACCTCCACTAAGAAAGTACTATTATATTAGTCATGTACTTTCAACTCTCAATCTATAAATTTGAATTTACCTTTTTCATGAATTCTTGTTTTATTTACTTATCCAATTGCCTATCAGTGTTCTTTCAATTCAATTCTAACTTTCCCAACATATCTATTAAAAACATTTCTTTGGGCTAACACCGTTTTCTAATGCTATATGTTTAATCTAAGGGACATCACAAGAACCTCAAAATCTGAAAACCGATCTCCTTTCAGCCAATCAAATGAATAAAGCACTCTAAAAAAATGTTCATAATTTGTCAATATTTTGGTAAAAGCAATAAGAGACTTAGGTTCATTCCTTTAAATAATGTAGTTAGATGATGGAAACAATAACTCTGTAATCTTTAAAATTAATAGTTATGAATTAATCTCCTGCCTATTAATGTAAAGTTCAGAATCAACGGGCCATCAGTTTTATGAGAATTGTAAATGTTTGATTTATTTCCAGTCCGGTGATTTCCCAGAAATACTCGCTACTATCCGTCGGCCTTAAACCAAACCGAACTTATCATCATCCTTGTTCCTATGGCGGAGCGGTTAATAGGATGATTGTAGTGGGTTCTGATTGCCTTTTTTACAAACCACACATCCTGATACCGTTCATGTCTCATTTTTATCACTTCTCCCACACTTTATCCACACCAACTTAAGATTGTTCATTTTCTGAACAGATTGCAAACCTTAGGTCTATACTCCTATTTCCCCAACATATTTTCGCTTTATCATTAACGACCTGATGACCAACACACCCTATGCAAAATCCTAACACATTCAATAACTTTAGTCTCTCCCCTTTGGTATTCACCAAGGATTTATTGGCACCAAGCTCACTTCCTACTTTCATACTTTTTCCTGCTAGACACTCTGCATCCATCTGTCCCTTTTTATCCAACTTTAAGTCTAAATTATTTAACTCAAGATACTTTTGGTTCCAACTACTCACCTTGAAAAAATGTTTTTTACACTGCTTGACCCTTCTCACACAGCTGCCAGTCACCATTGCCTATATACATATACTGTTTCAAACCCTCCCTATTTACCACGCCACTGCCAACTACCTATCCAATCCCTCTCAAACCATCAAAACCCATCAGTGTTAACAATAAGCAGGGTACCCTCCGCGCTCTTCTATTCTTCATCAGTCTAACACTTTTCTCTACCACCTCTACCTCTAATTCTTTCATCACCCCATCCATTTACAAATTAAATAGCCAGTGAGACATGAAACACCCCTGCCCTACTCTACTATTAATATTAAACCATTCAGTCTCAACATTATTTATTTACAATTCTTCAACTTTCTCACTCTACTTAATGCTTCCTCCTTACTAATTACCTCATCCCCCCAAATACCTATTTCTTCTTACACCATCAAACGTTATAACGTTTAACATTTATGAATCAAATCTATTCAAGTCACATATTTAAATATCGCGATGTTCTCTGTAAAGATTGTTTCTTTTTTTACCTTACATTAATAAACTTTAAAAACCTTTTTGCCAGTCAAGCTGTTTTCGATAGTGATTAAAGAGTTTACCGTGTTACTCTTATGTCTATTTAAATTCAATAATAAACTCGAAAATTAATAACCTTTAGGTCTGATTATTTCGTGTTTTTTATGTACTGTAGTAAATCAAAGTTATAATTTTGTAAACCTTATACTTTTTTATATTTCTTTGCCGTAAATATTACAGAAAGTTAGCAAATAAATTTATGCTCTTTTCAAAGTTCTCTTTCAGGTATGTATTCAATATAGTACCAATATACTATACCATTAAATACTGGAAGGAGCAGTAATGATTTGAACCCTTTCATATAAGCATAAATCATTTTATTTTTATTTAAAATGTATGAACTTCTTGTTTTTTTTAATTCATTTTTCTTCCTTAACTTTAACCTTATTGAAATATTTGTAAAAACAAAAAATATTAATGCATTAAAAAACAGATTCCTGTTTTTGTTTCAGGTGACTATAGAACTAATAGATGTTAACGATGAGGTTCCAGTTTGGTCCAATGGGGGGCATTACACCGCAGTTGTTCCAGAAAATACTCCAATAGGTACTGTTGTAACGCAGGTTGAAGCTTCTGATTCCAGAAATCTCGGAGTCAATGGTCTTGTTACTTATAAGAATACCAGAAATCCCAAAGGAACTTGGAGGAATCTATTGAAATAAAATTGATACCGGCGTCATAACAAGGTCCAACATCCTTATTGAAAATGGAAAAGGTTCCGTTCTTGACCCCTATAAAAGTTTTCACAGATCTGGAGTCAAAATTGGAACTTACTTGTCCGTAGGGAAATCCTATTGGAAAGCTTTCTTGTAACAAGCGGATCAGGGGACGTCTCCTATCAATATCGTAGTCCCGGTGTTTATCAAGAACCACCAAAGACCAAACGAAGTTCCACAGTAATGGAAGGTAAAATATTACCTTCTTTATCTTCCCTGAAAATTATTTATTATTATTAATTATTATTATTATTACTTATTATATTATATTATTTATTAATTATTATATTATTATTATTATTACTTAAGAACTCTCCAGATATGGTCAGCCCGGTTTCAAGTAAAGGCCCAATAGAAATCAGATTGCCTTCAAAGAACGGCCAATGGAAAAGAATTGGTATATCATTTTTAGAAAGTCGCTTAAAGAGGACCTTATCCAAATCGTAAATCGGGTTTTAAAAAAAAAAATTTTTTACAACGATTTTTTTTGAAAAAAAAAGATTTTGTCCTCAATTATTAATGCCCGCATTCAATGGTTTGCCAGTAGTAATTGCTAGAGTGGTTTTCAGAACTTCTACTATTCCAACCCTATTTTCCAGATTCTAATACTGGCTCATCACCACAAGGGAAAACTAGATCGGGGAATAAAGAGCAAAGCAAAAGTGGTTTTAGTTGCCCCCAAGAATTTTAGGTCGAACCTTCCTCAAAACTTAAATCCAGAATCATTTATATCAACGTGCCTGACGTCAGATGACAATGGTCTTGTCCGATTTATAAAGCTTTGCAATTAGTCTCAATATTTATTTAGGCCATTGTAGTTTGCCTTAAGTAATTAATTAAATGGAAATAGGATTAAAGACTATAAGTTATTAGTAGTAAAGAAATTTCTTACAGTCATATTTTGTAATTTAATTTTGTTCAACTTTGAGTAAAAAAAAAATAAGATCATTTATACTCTAAAAGCTTATTACATATTTTAGGGGTAAAATAAAAGAGATTGAATTTTAAAAGAATTTTCTGGGATTAGTGATAAAAAATAAAAGAAATGTAAAAAGCATATGTGAAATGCAATACTTGCATATTTCTAATGAACAAAATATTTTTTAAAAAAGCAGAAAAGTAATGGGTATATGAAATGTTAGAGGAAGAAAGCTGCTGCCAGAGGCATTGGTTGTTAATGTTTTTAAAGCTGTTGAACAGGGAACATCGGAGAAAATGCCCTCTTTATTGATTATAAAATTACTTGTAAGTTCTTTGTAATATAAATATATATATATATATTATATTATATATAATATATATATATATATATTAATAATTATTTATTATATATATAGAATTTTTATAAAATCTATTGTAAAATATATAATTATATGCAACATATATATAAGCGTATAATATATCAATTACAACTATGTCATATCTTCCTTTTTTCCCCAAGACTGGGTAAGGCGCGGACAATGCACGGAAAGAGAGAAGTAGTGAAGAATTATGACACAAAGTGAAAAGAAAGCCTAGCCTTAACGCCCCCTTTTTACCTTTTAGTGAGACTCGTCGCAGTCAGAACCACCCTAAAGCTCACGGGACGCAACGAACCCTCACTATAACATATCGTCAAGTGTAGGGTTCATCCCCTGGCCCAGGTTGGCCTCAACCATACCTCACAAAAACCCCGTTATTACTCCTAATTATGCACCCTTTTTCTCGCCCCTCTGCCAAACTCACATTTTCTC